>JAASFI010000644.1:0-20812 GCA_023333705.1 Globisporangium viniferum | reverse complement strand
ATCCACGCAGCCAAGAACATCTTCATCAAGAGCGTTAGTCGGCTGGTAGGATAGATAGTTCAGCAGTAATCGGTGAGCCTGCACCGCGGAGACCTGCCAGCTACATGCTGGCGACAGAGGCCAAAGATACAGGCGGGTCCATCCATCGATGCAAAATCGAAGAAAACCAGCGAAGGAATTCATCCAGACATTTTATTGTTGCGACTGGTTATCTGACTCTGAAACCGGAAAGGTCGTCGTCTCCGCATACAGTACATTCATGCCCAGCGAGAGGTAATGAACATGGCGGCAATATCTCAATCGCTTCGTGGTTCAGAGCGGGAAGAGACTGCACCTGACGAGGAAGTCGCAATCGCTGATGATACCATCATAGACAACACTGCTGTTGCTCCTAGCCCCGGTGACGCTGACGCCAAAGCTACCACTGATGATGCAACCGACGAGCTCGAGTTTCCAGAAGCCATCGCCGTCGTTGTCCCCTCCAAGCCCGTCGTGGGGGTTCGCATTATCGAGGATCGATCCAAGTATCACGGCGAGATCAATGCGCTCGGCGAGCTCCATGGCGTGGGCGTGCTCGATTTGTGCTTTGGCTCCAAGTACGCGGGTGAGTTTCGCGATGGGAAGAAGCACGGCTGCGGCGTCCAGGTGTACATCAATGGCTCCACGTATGCTGGCGAGTTCGCCGACGATCAGCCGAGCGGGTACGGCGTCCACACCAGTCCTTTTGCTGAGAAGTACTTGGGCCTGTGGGTCGAGTCTGCACGCCACGGCATTGGACTTTGCGTGGAGTCCAATGCGGAGATCGTGTTTGGTCAGTTTGCAGACAACGAGCGCGATGAAACAGCGAATGTGCCGTGGGAAAGCGTTCAGGAACACATGCAGCGAGCGCTTCTCGCTGAGCGCTGTGCATTGAAGAGCCAAGAGGCAGCACGTGAGCGGTACGTCCAGGCAGCCCTAGAGGAACTGAGCGCTGTTGGTGAGTGTCTGCTTGCGCAATTTGTGGCGGTGGAAAATCAGCCTTGTATTCTCATAGTTTCGTCGTTGATTGTATTTCATTATCATAGCCGCCATTAGCTTCCAAGACGCCGAGCAGATCGCGCAATTTGAAGCGCAAGAGCAGTTGGAGCTTCAGCAGTTCGTGAAGGAGCAGAACGAGATCGTCGCCGAGGTCGAGCACATCGCAGACGTGCACAAGTTCAAAGAAGCCGAGCTCAAGCAGCACCAGAAGCTGCTGCGCATGGAGATCGATATCAAGTCGAAAGAGCTCTCGCTCGCGGCAAAATTCTGCTCTTTAGCGATCGAGCGTAAGGCGGAGGTTGAGGACGCCGAGCGCACGCTGCACATGCTGCAGGCGCAGTTCCACATGCTGCAGCAACTTCAACAACAGCCTGCTGTTTCTCAAGACGAAGCATCCGAGTAAACACCCTTTTCAGCCAATCATACACGGACTGCGACTTGCTTTGACCAATCACATGCAGAGATGTTTCCAGAACGAACTGACATTTCGGTGCTGCAAGAATGTGTGCAGTTCACTGAAGAAGAGGGGAGAATCTCATTCAGAAATCCACCAGCCGCGGCTCCAACAAAACAATGGAGGAAGAGGAAGCGATGACGACGATGGCGCCTGCTGACGCAACCAAGAAAGAGCGTGTGGCGGTGCTCAGCATGAACGTGAGTGTGTGCATCTATGCCAGTACGCGTGCTCTTGGTCCTAACGTGTCCTCCCTCTCGCTCACTGCGTGGGCTTGTCCAATAGATCTTTGCGCGTCCTGAAGGTATCCACAGCGGCAAATGGTTCAGCAATGGGGACTACAAGGACTTGCGCGTCTCGCTGCTGCTACGCAAGATCAGAGATTTCGACATCGTCACACTGCAGGTAGCTATCGTGCCTGATGTCCTTGCTAGTGCTGTGGGTATTTTCATCAAACTGATCTCGATTTGTGTGGATGGGATCAACAGGAAATGTTTGAGGTCGGGGTGCGGCAGAAGCGACTCATTCGAGAAGCTAGGAGCATGGGCTTCAAGTATCACTGCGGCTCTGTGTGGGTACGTGCATTGTCATCTTTGATCATTGCTACACCATCGCCGCACGCAGATGCTGATTTTTGTGGATTTTGTTTGATTGTAGCCGAGTTTAACGGATCGCTACCTGATCGACGGCGGACTCTTGATTCTCAGTCGATTCCCGATTGTCGAGCGTGGTCAGCACGCGTACACCCAGGGCTCTGGCAGCGACGGCATTTGCTCCAAAGGTGTCCTCTACGCGCGCGTTCAGCTTTCACCAGACTTGGGGGACTCGCTGCATGTTTTCACGACGCACACGCAAGCCGGTGACCGCATCAAGGAGTACTCGATCCGTGCTGCGCAACTGAGGGAGATGCAGAACTTTATCACGCGCACGATCCGCGACGACCGCGAAGCGCCTGTGCTGATCACGGGGGATTTCAACTTGGACGCGCGCCACAATCTCGCGCACGACCCGAAATCAGTATTCCCTGTGTCGACACTCTGTCTTGAGAGCGAGGTGTACAAGCAGCTGGTGCGCGATTTAGAGAAAGCGCTTGGCTCGGGGCGTCGCGTGATCGATCTCATGAAGCTCCATGACTCGACCAAGGTCGGTGATGCAATGCACCCGATTACAAACGGCGACGGCCATTCGTCGCTCGTGCATACGTCGGATCCGTACTCGCTCGACAAAGACGGCAAGTGCATCGACTACATGTTCTTCAGTCCAAGCAGCCGCGAGCGACGCACGAGCGTCGGCGACACACCAAACTTTCAGCTGCGTATTGTCGAGTCCAGAACGACAGTCGACCACTGCGATGTCGCCCCGCTGGTCGACAATCAACCACTGCCGATCACGCACTTGTCGGACCATTACGGACTGCGCGCAGAGTTCGAGCTCGAAATCACCCCAGTCGCGCACCCGCACGGCACTCCAGTGCACCACAGCACGCCGCTCTACGAGCTGCTGCAGCTGTATTTCCCGCAGCGAGCGTTCGCACAAGCCCCGCAGCGGCTCTGGATGTGGAAGCTTATCGTCGGGCTGCTCACGATCGCAGGGGGTACCATCACGGTGGTGAGTGTGGTCGGGAGAGTGCTGCACTCGTCGATCGGACTGGAGTAGCTTCGGGATAGTGGTAACAAAGTGATGGCCAACCAGCCAACCAACCACTGCATGAAATGAACAAGACAAAAAATGAGCGTCTATTTGCTTTCTTCTGTTTCTCTTGTTTTCACGTTTTCTTTTAAAATTCTATGCGGACGAAGCTGCTGGTTGCAACCGGAGGAAAAAAATACAAAATTTAACTTGCTGGAGGCAGGAAAACTGGAAGCAAGCGCCGCTGGAGCTTGTCGATTCGATCCGATCGCCTGGTGCTGCTGCTGCTACTCGCTGCTGGTCTTGACCTCGGCTCCGACAATGTTAGATACCCACCCAAATGGTGGACGACTACTGTATATGACTAGGGGGACGACTTGGAGGCTCTCGCGTGCTTCTTAGTTCGCAAACACCTTCTCGAAATGCGCGATCAGATGCTGCGCGACGGCGAAGGAGAACACGAGCTTCGGGCCGACGACGCTGAGCTTTGGCACGAGACCCTTGAAGAGCGCGCCTGGGCCTTCGTTCTTGAGCAGGTTCTTGATCACGGTCACGCCGCTCTCTGGCGAGTCGAACGGGCGCGACTGCACGCGGGTCTTGATCACATCCAGCGGCTGCGCGACGATGATCGACGCGGACGCTCCGGAGATCGACGCGACAAAGTTCTGGAAGAACGTGGCTTCGTTGAAGTTCTCCAGGTTGAAGATGTACTCCTTGGCGACAGCAGAACCGCCGAAGAGCGCGAACGAGCCTGGCGCGTTACGCGCCGCGGTCCAGCCCGCGCCACGGTAGAGTGCGAATCCCTCCTGCTTGGCGATCTGGAGCAGACCACGGCCAGCGATGGCGTCCGGGTTGGTCTGCGCGCGGATCTTGAGCACGTCCAGTGGCAAGAGCGCGATCTCACCGATACCGATGAGCGAACCGGCCGTGGCGTGCATCATGGTCTTGGCGTTACGGTCGCCGAACGTGCTCTTGAAGAACTCCGAGTGGTTCTTCGTCATGTAGTCCTTGACGACCGGCTGGCCGCCGAACTTGTAGATGCGCTGCGAGACCTTGTAGCCCGCCGCGAAGCCGAGACCTGGGAAGAGCGAGCGGTAGCGCTGCAGGATCGGCTTGTCGTGCGCGTCGCGGAAGATCACCTTGGAGAAGCCGCTAAGGCCCTGCACCGACTCCTTGTTGGTCATCAAGCGCTTCGCGACCGTGTCCACCGGGTGGAAGATCATGAGCTCCATAATGCCCGAGCTCGTCGAGCCGATGAGGCGCGCCGCCACCTGGCCCGCACCGAAGTTGCCGCTGTCCGAGGAGTGTGCCACCATTGCTGCTGCTGTTGGTTGATTGACGAGCTGTGTGTCTGCGGTCGCGCGAGTTGCCGATTGATGGATAATGACTTTGGCTGCGTGGGGCGTTCGAGGGAGTGGACCTGTGGGGGATGAATGAAATGGATGGAGCCGCGACTTGTGGTGGTGGGCTGCTCGCTAATCAAAAAGAGCTGCTCGAAAAGGCCGCGCCGACCATACAAAAACAGCGAGCTGTTTTCCTTCAGAATGCCACGGCGCGCGAGTCATCCAGAGCAACTTGAAGTTCAGGGAAAATGCGAGCATTTTCGTTCCAGAACCCGACGTGCAATTCAAAAACGAATTGCCGACAGCATACAGAACGCAAGTGAGGGGTCGAGTCGACGTGAATCCCGTGGGTTTGGAGGCGTGGACTCGACGGGAAGCAACGTTGAAGCAACGTAAAGGGTGTCTATGCAGCAAAGATACGTAGGAAACAAATCCCGATTCAAAAGTCTCGCAACAAGAACGCAACGTAAACTGTGAAATGGTGGAAACGCAAGCTGCACGCAACGCAAACGCAACGTAAATGATGGGAGACGCAAGTTTTTATTGAGGCACAATTATGTATCTCGGTACCGGACTTGAGAGACATACCCAACAAAACTCGTGGAGTGGTCCGACATCAATTCAAAGTCCTTTTCATTAAATCAAAGAGTCCCAAGGCTACCACATTTTGGTCGTTGTCGACTCAGACTCAGATGCTGATTTTGGTATCATGCGCAACTCAATCTGCCAATGGCTCCGTCTCCGCGCGATCACCCATCTGGCCAAGCCAAGCGCACGCCGCGGTGGTGCGCTGCACACAACTGCGTGGCTTTCGCAGTTCCTGCTTAGAGCATTTTTCAATTGCATAAACTGCAACTTGTTGTGTTGTTTGTTACAAAATCTGACGCGTGAAGGGCTTCATCCCGAGACGCTTTCCAGTGGATGATTGCACTTCGCTTTGCGATCCATCCCATTATCGCCAAGGTGTGTGTGTCTTCTGCGAGCTACCCACACGCACTTCGATGCGAGTGCCGACCAAGGAGCTGACAGCGTGAGCAAGAGCCACATTGATCTTTGATTGATTCCTGATACACTCAGTGGTACAGCAATGGGCGGCTTTATAATATGTTCGTCATTGGCAAATGGTTGCGATGGTTTTCATTTCCGTTGGGTTGCGTGGGAGCGAGCGACTGGCTGTTGCTAAACTGGTGCCTCTCCACTTGTTACTTGCTGTTTGTTTCTTCTGTTTACGAACTCTTACTATTCTCATTCTCACATACACACTTGCACACACGCATTTCGGTTCTGAGAGTTGGGCTGGGCAACGCGACCCGCTCGTGCGAACCCGCTACTTACTTTAACTTAGCTGGCGCAAGCTCGACCTTCTTGAGCGACTCGACGTGGATCGGACCCGCCCGCGAGCGCACGAGGTAGCGGTCCTTGAACATCACTTCGCACTTGTTCGTCGTCTTGATCTCCTTCGACAGCGTCTCCCAGACCTTGTTCTTCTTCATCTGGATCGCCGTCACCGGCTCGACGAGCTCCTCGCCAACCGCGTACACGCGCTCGCCGACCTCGGCCTCGGGGCTCGGCTCTAACAGCTCGTACTGGCCCTTGGCGTTCATGACCGCGAGGATGATGCCTTGGGACTTGGCCTTCGCGACCTTGAGCTGCTTGAGGTTGCACAGCACGACCACTAACTTGCCAATCACTTCTTCTTCGGAAAAGTACGGCTGGTGCTCCATCACCATTTCGAGTACCTCGCCCTTGCCGATGTCCACCTTCTCAATGTAGTGGCGTTCCGAGGTCGAGTGCGCCACGGCCTCCAGCACCTTGCCGACTCGCAGGTCGGCCTGCGCGAACACAATGGGCGAGCTGTACACGTCGGACTTGACCATCTTGGTTGGTTGGCTGGTTGAGCTTGGAGGGCTTGGCTTGGGGTGTTCCTTGGCGGGGACTTGAGCGCTGCGAAGAAACTTGGGGAATGAGGCGAAGAGCCCATCGCAGACGCAAGGGAATGAGGCGAATGGGAATGGGCTCCTCGAAGGAAGAAGGCGGCAGTTCAACCGACCGACAACTTCAACCGGCGCTTCCGATTTAAATGCGCGCGCGCTGATTGGTTGCTTGGTGACTCCAGTGATTCTGATTGGCCCCAGCGAGTTAAAAGCGACCTCTGAGATTTTATAAATAGCCGTGAGCGATGACTGTATAAAATATCATGGGTTGACCCAAGTCGCGCGTGTCTGTGGGGATGTGTGCTGGAAATGCAACAATTTTTTTGGAAGCATTTCTAATCACCTTGCTCAATGAGAGAAAAGCTGATAACGAACTATTTGTGTGGTAAAATACTTTATAAATACAAAAGTGCATCGGGCATTTCGCCAGACCATATTTATTGAATTCAAAGGGTTCAGACCGAGCATGCAAAATGATGTGCATGACCAGATTGCCATACGCTGATTTTGCGGAAGGCTCGTCAATGGAACCCATTCGATTGACGCGTGTGTAAATTCTCGAAACATCAATCCTTTTTTCGTGAACGGTCGCTTCATTTGGTTTCACTATGCCAGGCGTTTTGTTTTTTCTATGTTGAAGTCGTCACGCATTCACTCTTGCCAAAGTATCAGGGGAGATGGGTCGCATTGAAGTTGTCTGCGACATTCAGGTGAGTCGACGACTCTTTGAGACCGTCACACGTCACATGGAAAATGATGAAAATCGAAAATCCTGATTTTCTGCATCGTTTAACATTTTTGATTAACAGTAAAACGAAGCAGAAAATGCAAAAATACAGGTGAGAGCGTTGGACATTTGGACACCTGGTATATATTATTTTAAGCAGGATTTTAAAGATGGAAGGTGACAAGAAGGTAGCGCAAACCTTCGTTTCGGCACATGACTAAAAAACTCCCAAAATCAATAAAATAGAGTTTGCAGCTGTATAGGTTTCAGTGTGTCCAAGCGCGGCGCTCACTCCTGTATTGTACAATATCAAGGAGGAGGGTGAATCCGCCAGCACCTTGCGGCAAATGCAGTCGCAACTGCTGTGAGTGGTCCGTCGGCAGCGAGTCCTCGTCCGCGAGCAGCAGCAGCGTGTGGTACGGCCGCAGGTTCTGCATCTTGACCGCGACCGTGAGCGTGAGCGAGAGCTTAACCCAGCGATTGATCACGACGTGCGCCGTGCCTGACTCGTCCAGGCCGTGGAACACGCTCTTGAGGTCGTTCGCGAGCACGCTCTCGCCGAGCGCCACGTCGATGAACGTTTGCGGGTCAACGTCAATGCCACTTCCATTCGCATTGTCGGAGCTGTTGCCGCCGCCGTCCTTGCGGTGAAGATGATGGTGATTGTCCACTGCGCCGCTGCTGTTGCCCACGCCGCCACCGCCTCTTCTAGCAGCAGTCCGTTCGCAAGCTGCGCTGCGACCGTGCGGAATGCCGTGATGCTCCTGCGGCGTCGCAGCACGGTCTCCTCGTCCTATTCGTCCAGCTGCGAGAGCTCCTCGAGCGCAAAGATGATGCTGAACATGGTCGTCTCGTTCCGGTTGCTCGACGTCGTGCCGCCGTTGATCGTAGCAATGGAATCGCCCGTTGCGGGAGCGTTTGAGGCGGCAACGCTACTACCGTTGGGGGTATTGGCTCCAGTCCCAGCACCAGTGGCGTTCGCAGCAGCACTACTACTACCGGTGGCACCAGCACCACCAATCGTAATGCCGTGGACACCTGTGCGCGCAGCGTGACGAGCACCGGGAGACTCACGAAGCGCAGGTCGTCGATCACGAGCTCGAAGCTCTGGTTGCAGAGCGCGTCCTTCGGGCGGAAGAGCTTGGCGAAGAGCGCGGGGCTGAGCTTGTGGAAGGAGGGCACGTGGTCCATGGCCGACGGCGGCGCCGGGTACCGGAACGCCAGGTCCCTGTTGATGTCGTCCACGATCAGCGCGATGCCCAGGGAGGCAGCTCAGCTCCAACATCTTTCAAAGGTTCGTGTGACCTCCTGTTTGAATTTCCATACAACAAATCTACGCAGCCCCATACTGAAACCAAGTCATCTACGCAGATGACTTGGTTTCAGTATGGGGCTGCGTAGATTTCAGAACGTTGAAGGAGTTCAAAAAATAAACGCGAAAACGTTTCAAGCGTTTCGTCGAAAGATCGAAGAGATTTTGTCTTCTGTATGCGATCCTAAAATATTGAGTTCCTAATAGGAACTAGGAAAGGAACTTCCTATCCTAATTATCTATTTGAACTCTTTCCGTTTTAATAGAAGACCGCGCTCTATTGGAAGGTGTTTCTTGTGTTGTAGTCTTGTTTATTTGGCGCCAATCGGAAACTCCAAAAAGGCAACATCAGACTGGCAGTATGGTGACGCTCAAGAAGCTGCTCGGGTCGCGCAGCGAAGTGCACTACGAGTGCATGTACACGAAGAACAAGACGCAGAAGCGCAAGGTGTGGCACGACGGCTTCGTATCGCTGAACGCGTCGCGCAAGCTCGTGCTCTTCGAGGACATGCCGCCCGACGGTGCGTTCCGCCGCCAATCACGAAAAAAGTCGTCGTTGTGTGCATTGTGGATTGTTATATTGACTATGGTGACTACGACTGGATATGTGTGTGGTTGCATTGCAGGCAAGGTGATCGACGAAGTCAAGATGACTCCCTACGACTGGGATCGAAAAGACGAAGAGTTCATCAATGTGCCCAAGTGAGGTGCCAAAGTAGCTAGCTATTGAGGCAAGTGACGATTCACTGACACGGCCTCGCTTTCTTTCAACGCACAGGTTCCTGGTCGAGGTCATCAACGAGACGCCGATCAACATCCAAGGCAGTGGTGGAGGCGCTAGCAGCTATTCGGCGTACCCAGAGCCCGCGAAAGCTGAGGCGGTCGTTCCTGAAGCAGATCTACCGCCGTCACGCTCGATGAACTCCAAGTTTAAGGTCCCAGTGAGCAGTGGCAGCGGACCTCCACCTCGACTGATTACTCGACCAGGTGGCTCCAGACAGCCCCCGCTTGGCCGAAATGGAAACGCGAAGCCACTGCACGCCGTGAACAAGAACATCTTTGACTTTGACCGCAACCCGACGTCCGAGTGGGACTACCAGCCGAACGCGATCAACCGAAGCGGTAAGCTGGGCTGTGTGTGCGGAGATCACTGGCAATTATGGGGGCGGCTTGTAATCGACGTATTAATTGTTTGCTTGCTGTTTTGTACGAATGATGAGCAGCTATGGAAGTGGCGGCGCTCTTCCACGAACAAGGATGAAGAGCTCCGGCGTTGCATTAGCCAGACACATGCGCGCTCAACAGCAGCAACAACAACAAAACAAGCACGACATTTAATTTATACTTTCGGACCAGCGCTTCTGTAAAATTGATGCTGTGCCCACTACGCGTACACATATATGCTTGGACATCAACGGCGCTTGGTGCTTGGACCCGGCGTCCAAGCTCGCCGGGTAGGCGAATGGATAGAGAAGCGAGAACTGGCGGTTGGGACACACTCACGCTTGCGCACAGTTGAGCGATGATGTGCGCAGTGCGGAGCGACGCTCATACCTTGCGGTCGGCCAGTGGGATCGTCTCCCACGAGTCCTTGGTGCCCATGAGCGACTGCGAGTAGAGCACGTGGTCGTCCTGCTTGATCTCGTGGTAGCCGCTGCGGCGCCGGTAGATGCGGTGCAGCCTGTAGAGCACGACGCAGAGCAGCACGACGACGACCCACGTGAGCACGTCGAGCACCACTTCGGTCGCGTTCACGACTGGGAGGTTGCCCGCGGACAGCGAGAGCGAGCGTAATGTGGACGCTGATGCGGCTGCAGACGCTCGCATGATTTTTTGCTTTGCTTTGGTTTTCAATGGATCTGACTGACCTTGGCAACCATGAGAATGTGTAGTGTTGAAAAGCGACGCAGGCGAAAAGCCCTACAAATATACTTGCGTCAATATCGGAGTTTTCGCCTAATTGGTTTTCTAAATCATGGTGCATTTTTGTAATGGCAGCATGGAAGAAATGTTACGCCTAGTTGGGACAAAACAAGATTCTATCAATTAGCCATACAAAATGCAAGTCAAATTAGGATTATTTCAACCCACAACATAAACCAATTACTTCTCTGTAAAACCACAATTACAGGCAAACTTGGTTTTTGTATATCAGACGCAATTTCGGGGAGATTTACAACTCCCATAGAAAAACCAAGTCAATCTGGAATTGCGGCTTTAGGACAACATGCATTAATGTAAGACCTCCTTGGTCCTCGAGATCCTTGAAATCCGCGGCCCTGGTACCTCCTCGTCTTCACCTGCCAGTAGGAACTTCTTCTTTTCACCTCCGCGAAATCGCAAGCAGAAGAATACCAGCACACGTGTGTCTGCGAGTTCGACTCAAGAAGTGGATCCCCAAAAATTAGTCGAGTGCTGTCACGCTCCCGAGGAAAAACTGCCTTGCAAAGTCCTCGAGAGTCTAAAGAGCGCTGTTTCGAGGATCAAGCTGCCTCAGACTGCTAAAGCAGATTGATGCTCGAAATTTTTGCTCTCTCAAGATCAAAAGAGAAGGGTTTGTTAGTTTTGGAGACTGGGCAAGTGGCGCAGGTCGATTGCGCTCTCTTCTTCCTTTGTTGCCCCCGTTCTTCTCCAGGCACCCAAGGTGCCAATTCCGTTCAGAACATACAAAGTAATTGAAGAATTGGTTCACAGGTAGGTATCCAGCGACTTGGAGACTGCGATCGATGATACCGTCGACCAGTGATCCACGCACGGCTCGTCGAGCGTTGCCCGCCAAAGCAGTTTCGTCCGCATGGTTGATTGTCAGCGCCGCAGTCATCGCTCGGCTTTGAGGATGATGATTTTCCAGCTTGCACTTCAAATTCTTGATCCCAGACCTGACCGACTTCGCGAAGAGAAGAGTTCACGAAGTGTGAAGAGCGAAAGCCGAGACTGCAGCAAGAGCCAACTATTAGGTGATATATATATGACTGGAGGGGGTTCCCGAGAAAGGAAGAGTCGGGAAACAGCGAAATAGTAACTTGAAAATGGTTTCTCTATTGTTTCGGATAAAGTCAATCTGTGCCAAAGCTAAATTGCTGTAATGCCTGCTGGGGATGCTACTGTGTTTATAAAAATTATGACTTTCACCTGTTGTGTTCTGCACATGCGCCTGCTCCGTTCGTAGGCTTCCTGTGTGTTGTGTGTGGTTTCTTCGTCGTCGTCATCATCGTCGTCTTCTCCTTCTTAGCATTATCATCATTGCTTGGTATCCCCCTCGAGCTGGTTCTGGTCGATCTCGTCATACGCAATGTACGTGGCGTTGCCGACGCTTCCTCGGCGCGACCCAGAGCAGACTTGCGAGCGTCCCAGCTCGTCCGGCTGGTGGCGCGAGTCCAGGATGCAACGCAAGCAGACCCGCACGCGCGTCGTGACCGTGTCGACCAGGATCGGTAGTTTCCGACTGCAGCGTCCGCAGGTCACTTCGCCGCACAGACGGCAGTTGTGGCGCTTGCGCAGAAAGGAGAACCCCGCGTCGCACACGTAGCAGTGGTGGCGCGCCTCGCGCTTGATCCACTTGCCCTTCTCAAGGATCAGCTTGTGCGAGAAGCTTGCCTTCTCCGCGTAGCTGCGCAGGTTGCTCAGCCGCACGCCCGCCTGGTCGAGCCAGTGGGAGCGCTTCGACGACGAGTACTTGCTCTTCGGGTCCAGGTGCGAGGCGAACGTCACTTCCACAACGCCCGACACGTCGGTCTCGCGCACGACGTACACCTCGCAGCGCAGCGAAGCACGCACGTATTTTGGGACGGCGCGGTACTCTGGCACGCGGATCGACTCCATGATGCGGTACCCCACAAGCTTTCCATCGGGCGTTGTGGACACATCCGTGTAGTCGAGGAACACGAGATCCAGTGGCGTGATGCCGAAAGGGTTCTTCAGCGCCAGGTGCTTGAGTCCGCAGTGGAAATACCGCGACGCGGAAGACGGCACGCATTGCGCAAGCACGCTCGCTTCCAGCACGTTCTCTTCACCGACCAGGATCTTCTGCGCGTGTGCAAAACTCTCGGTCGACTCACCTGCGGCTAAGAGCGACATCACGTTCTTCACGGACGAGTTCACGCGCGTGACGCCGCGCACTTCGCACCGACTGCGCTTGGACTTGTAGAGCGTCACGCCGTGCTTGGTCTTCGCGTACTCCCAGTTCGACCCGGACTCGGACGGTTCCGCAAACGCGGTCTCTTCCTCCTGCAAGGTGGCATTGGACGCGAACGCGAGCGCGATACTGTGTCTCCGCTTGATGTAGTTGAAGCAGCCCTGCTTCTGCGCCTTGCTCAGCTCCGTCAGATCGTTCTTGTCGTCCACGCTGTGTCGTCGCGTCTTGGTGGTCGTCTTGGTGTTGTTGTTGCTTCCCTTCGCCGCAGGCTTGGCTTTCTCCGGATACTGCTGGCCCTCGCTCTCGTCCTCGGTCGTGTCGTTGTCGCCGCTCTCGTCTTCCTCGTCATCCTCGTCGTCGCGCTCATCAAAGTGCATCTCGCGGTCGCACGTCGGCGTGAAACTCGCAGGCAGACCTCCACCGCCGCTGCCACCTCCGCCTAACAGCCCGCCCATGCGCCGGTCCTGGTACGAAGAGCTCATGACGCCGGGGACCGCGAACGTCGCGTGCTGCTGCGCGTTGCTGTAGCTACTCGCTCTGCGTATCCGCGTCTGGCCGTGCAGCTCGTTCGCCGTCATCATTCTCGTCTCTTGACTTCTCGTCCTCTGGTGTCGCTCGTGTCGCTCTTGATGGAAATCTGCCAAGTGGTCACCCTGAGCGCTCTCGTCTCTCTTGACAACGTTGTTGTTCTATTCTTCCTTCTTCAGTTCTCTTCGTGCTGCTGCTGGTTGTGCTGGTGCAATTTGGGAAATGAAACCACTCGGCGGAGTTCAACCCACGCGTATGTGACGCGTGCGACAGGCAGTTTGTGTGCTTGCTGACTGGTTGATTGATCTGACTGGATCTGCTTGTTTACGCTTGCTTGTTTGTTGTGCTTGCTTGTTTGCTTGTTGGTGTGTCTGGATCGCAGCAAAAGAAGGAATGAGGAACAGTCGAGTCGGCGCCGTTTCAACCGCGAAAAAGCGCGAAATCTGCGACGTGTGCGCGCAGCTTGCAATTGAACGACAGAAGTCCTGATCTGCTGATGGCTGATGGAAAATGGATCGATCAGATGGCTTGATTTGTTTGTTGTTGTGTGTGACTGAGGTGCAGTGAGCAAGCCAAAGCGGAAATGAAGGCGCCAGATCCAAAGGCGCGGCTGGTGTGTGGAAGAGGAGCGAGCAGAGCGGAAGAAGCGCGCGCCGTTGGCTGGCCGGTCGGCGTGAACAACGGCGTTGGCGTCGTCGCGTCGGTACTGTAGTAGGGTGAACGGATGGCGTAAAGAACCCACAAGTTGCGCGATTTGGAAGCCATGTTTCCATGCATCTGGGGGGATCGCGCGTCGCCATTCGCCAGCTGGTCGCACACGTAAAAGCCCACACGGGTGCTTGAGCAGTTCAAGGAAAGGTGGCGCTTCGAACACGTCGCAGCTCTGATCGCGAGCAAGTCAGTTTACAAAAGGTGTGTTTGAGGTGGTTTTAAGTATTTGATCAGACGAGAGCAGTGAACGGAATGCACCGCATTTTAAAACAGAATAGACATGGGGTCGCTTTTTGACATCTGGCGCAACGAGCAGCTCCCAGCTGGCGAAGTAAAAAAGAAAGTCAGCAGCTCTTCAGCATGGCTTCTGCGAAAAAGGTTGCAAAGAGTGCTGAAGACTCTTGCTTTACAAGCCTCCACGCTTTGAACAACACCTGTATTAACTCGCTAGATTCACAAAACAGCTCTAAAATTCCTTTTTAGAGCTTCGTATGCTTTATTGCCACACAAAGTACCTATTGCAGCGGGTGCAAATGGATGCCAGTTGAAGGTCTTCGAAAATGCCGGGTGCGATCTTTCCACGATCTGAAAATGCGGTTGCAATGCGCTGCATCATCATCAGCTGAATGGTGGTGGGTGGAAGACAGACAGATCTGCCGCAGAAGGGTCACTTGCTTGCTTGTTGGCAAGGTTTGTGAGTTTGCTTGACCTTTGCATCGCTCTCTCGCTCCCTCTTCCTTCCTTGGTTTTCGTTCTTTCTTTCGAGTCGTTCTGTGAAATTGGAACTGGATGGTGCCAGTGCAAGCGGCAGCCAGCGACGCGTCGAGTCAACAATACACCATCATGCAGAGGAGAGCAAACAAAACAAACTGGTCGCATTGCCTTGTGTGGTTGCTTGAACTTGCTTTTTGCATGTTTGTGCGGTCACCGCCGGACTTGCTCAGCAAGTTGCTGAGACTTGCTGGATTTGTTTGTTTTGTTTTTTGGCTGACTTGTTGACGGTACAGTGCACTGCCAGTTTTGCAAGTTGGGTGCGGTAGAGAAGCGCTGTCAGTCAGAACTGTGGAGGCTTGTGAAGTGTGGCGATCTTCCTTGTGTCTTCAGTTGTGGTGGCGCTTTTAGATTTTTTTTCTAATGGGATGTTTATACTTGCTGTGTGTGTGTGTGTGTGTGGCTATGGAACAAGCAAGCAAGTACATGTACTCAGCAATGACCACTGTGGGACTTCGCCGTTCGTTTTCTTGTGTGCAGCAAGAACAAGCGCAGCCACAACAAGTTGCTGCGGCGCGAACGCGCATTTTCCATTTTCGATTCCTTTTATTTTGCGGTGATTATCCACAAAATGGGCTGAAGATGCTAAAGATGGAAGCGCTGCAGAGTACGTGGCAATGCACATGTTCGCAAGCGCAGTCGCCAGCCATTTATTGTGGTGGTTCTGATGTTCTCATCAGTGTGCAAACCTTGATGAGAAAGTCTCGCGTGTGTGTGGGGGGACCTGCCACAAAACGCATGCTCGTGCACAAGCATGGCGAAGAAAATGACGACAGACCAGCCTCAATTCTCAACAAACAAGCCCAGCCAAATTGAAGCCATGTTTGTACACTCGGGACTCGAAACACAAGACAGCAACCAAGCACATCATCACGCAAATCGACCACAAAATGCGCCGCAAAATATTCAAAATATGCGCCACAGAACTTGTTCATCAAGACATGTTGCTGCTGCTGCCCTATTTTATTAACTACAGAAGGAAGAAAAATGGTCGAACAACGAGATTGTGTGCCAAGCATACAAAAGCGAGTCAAGTCGCTCGCTATGCTTAGGCGTCGTTCTCGTCGTCATCGTCTTCGTCGAACGTGTCCTGCGGCACCGAGTAGAGGCGCACGACCGGCTTGTTCGGGTCCTTCATGAGCACATACTTGCCCTCCGGCTGCTCCAGCATGAGCTCCGCGAGCATCTTGATCACGCCCCACATGTTGTTCTGGTTGAGCGCGATCTGGTTCGCGAACGTGTGTGGGTTGTACGACTGCGTGCCCAGCACCACGTGCGAGTACGGGTCCTTCGTGTTCACACGGGACACGTAGCCGATCTTCATCTCGTCGATGCCGCTCAGCAGCGCCTGCGCCGTCCAGCGCGCGAGCTTGCACGAGTTGTTCTTGAGCTCGTTCGCCAAGATCGCACCACGCTAGAATGACATAACAAGTGAGAATTGTGAGTGCGCTGTCATGATAGCTTATGACGCATTGGGTTGTATAGGGGGCACGCGAGCACACCATGCAGGATCATACTTTACACAAAATCCCTCAGCATTCAAAAAATATCCTCATTACCCGCGCCATTGACACGAGAAAATCCGAATAGCGTATATGTACAAAGTACAACATCACAGGGCACAACACAACAAACAAGCAAACAAACAAGTCACACAAGTCACACGCACAAATGCAGCGAACTCTCCTCGATACAAGATCTCTCCTCACCAAGAGTGTAGGAATAGCGTATATATAAAATTGGGCATTCATCGAGTCCAATACACACAACACACCAATGCACAATGCAATGCAATACACACACAATACCCCATCCCATATCCCATAACCAACAACCACCAACACAAACAAAAGCACAAAATGCGTACCTGGGAGTCAATCTTCTTGCGCCACTCAATGCTGCCGGCGAGCTTCGGGTCGTACTCGTTGAGCGCGTAGGCCGCGACGTACTGGTCGGCCTCCTTCTTGTGCGAAATGCCGTGGATCTCGCAGCGCGTGACGAGGTTCAGGCCGTTGCCCAGCTCGAACTTGCGGTAGCGGTACGCGTAGGTCGCGGGCGTCGAGTCGTCGCTCGCGAACGGGTTCGGCTCCTCGAAGTCCTTCTTGTTGGCCGTGGCCTTCATCATCTGCTGCGACAGGTTCTGGTTGATCATCGTCGCCTCGAGGCTCAGGCGGTCCGGGTGGTTGATCGAGTCCGGGTCGTCCGACTGCGGCGGCTCGCTCGCGTTCTCGTTCACCGACACCAGGTCGAACGTCGACTGGTCGCGCTTGTCAAAGAACACCATGTTGTTCACGCGCTGCACGACAATGTCCCACGGGAACACCGAGCGCGAGCTCGCCATCAGGTGCGCCAGGATCGCGTCGGTCGCGAACACGTTCGCCTCGCCCTTGGTCGCCAGCTCCTCGATGATCGGGTCGTCCGTCGTCGTCACGTAGTAGAAGTCGCGGTCGTCGTAACGCTGCACGCGCAGGTTCGACTTGCTCGTCACACGGTCGAACGCGTTGTCGTACTCGTTCAGCGAGCCGCACCACTTGATGTCCTCGACGTTTGGCACGTTCGCCTGCAACTTGGTCAGCTGCTGCAGCTCGAACTGCTCGAGGATCGTCCAGCTCGCCTCCACCTTGACGGTGGCGATGCGGTCGACCTTCTGCTCATCGCGGCGGCGGCCCGTGAACATGCGGCGCGCGTTGCTCAGTCGGTCCCAACGCTTGTTCTGCTTCTGCTGACCCTTCATGCGCAGCTGCGCAGACGAACCGCCCGGCGCGTTCGCGTCCGGAGCGCCCGCACCAGGACCGAAGCGGCGCGCGGCGAACGAGCCACCGCGACCGCCGAAGCGCTGCTGGTTCCACGTTGGGCGGAGACGGTCGTTGTTGCCCTTTGGACGCGAGCCCTTGGCCGTGTCCACCAGCTGGAACGTGGCGTCCTCGACCGCGTCGTGCTTGTACTGGAACTCGGCGTTCACGCCCGACGGGTCGCGCGTGTAGCGCGCATTGCGCGGCGCGTAGTTGGAGACAAAGTCGGCGGCCTTGCCGAGCTTGTCGCCCTTGTTGAACGGCGCGTACGGCACGTTCAGGAACTGCTCAGGGAGCGCGGTCGGGCCCCAGCCGTTGCCGTTCACGTCGACGTGCGGAGTGTTGTACGACGCCATCTTCTCTGCTGCTTCTGCTGCTTCTGCTGCTTCTGCTGCTTCTGCTGCTTGTCGATGAGGAAGGTGGATGGATCTCCTGCTGATCTTGCTTCTTTGGCTCGCGGGATTGGCTTCCCCCTTTTTCCAAACAGCACACAGCCAGCCAATTCGGTTCTCGGGGGCTGCTGCCACTGACGGCAACAGCAGAGGTATTGCGCCACCATCTGGGTCACCATTTTAGGTACCATCCAGCAGAGAGCGGTTACCAACGAGCGTAGCTGCAGGCTACGGTTACGCTCAGTAGGTGGTACAGTCCGTAGATGCGCTAACCCGATTAAGTGCGAATCGAGCATTTTAGAATAAATATGGATTGGGACATACATCTAAGGGTTATTCGCCTCCTAGCACACCATTTATCTTGAAAGTACTGATTTAGTCAGTTACCTTGCGAATAAATATCAGTTTGAGCGACTGGATTGTTTCCAGTTGTTCCGCCGCTTTTTGAGTTTGTAACGTGGTCCGATCGCGCGCGCGTGTGTGGCACGCGTCCATGGACGCATATTGAAATTGCCCCTGCCTGCTCTGCGAAGAGCTCCAAGCGTGCGCACATTATTTGCGCTCATTCTGAGCATTTGATCATTTTAAGCCTAGCCAAGGTGTTCATATCGCACGCACCTGAATTCGCTCGAATTCCGCATTTTGCTCCCGTTAGAAGCTCGCAAAGTCCAACCGTGTGACATTGTCTTTTTGGGTGCACCAATAGCGTAATCAGTCCAGTCGTGTCTCTCTCTATTTGAAAGAGCGACAATTGGGAAAGAAAAGAGAAAGACGAGGAAAACTGGAGCTCTCTTGGTGCTCAACGCGTGCGACAGCAACGGACAGACCGACACCCCCCAAGAACACCAGCAGCAGGCACATACACACGCGCGTCTCTCTATCTCTCTGAGCACCAGCCAAGCCATTACAGCTCATATAGCTGCGTGGTGTCCCCGTCAGTCCCCGACTTGCCACTCAACTCACTCACTTCCCCACAGTACTCGCTCGCTCGTTCTTCGCTGCCACGCGAGTCGCACAGCATGAGTCTCGCTTCCAGCAGCAGCACGTCCAACGGCAGCAGCGCAGGCAGCAGCCTGGCGAGCGGCAAGAAGATTCCGCTCACGCGCCAACGCATCCTCGACTTCAAGAGCACGAACGGCGCGCGCAAGCTGCGGCAGCAAGCCACCGCGGCGTCCGGTAGCAACGATGTGCCGCTCATCAACTACAACTCGGTGATCTACTTTGCCGACATCACCATCGACACGTCGTCGTTCACCGTGCTGGTCGACACGGGCTCGTCCGACCTGTGGATCTCCTGCGCGTACGTCTCGGGCTCGACCTGCAGCTCGACGTGTCCTGCGAAATCGAGTCTCATCCAGTACGGCTCGGGCAACGTGTGCATCCAGGGAGCGTACGCGAAAGTGACGATCGGCGACGTCAGCGTGGACAAGTACGTCGTGGGCATCGCTCAGGGCCGCAATGTGCTGCCGACATCGACGACCAATCTGCTCCCCGGTGGTTCGCAGGGACTGCTCGGCCTCGGGTACCAGGCGCTCGCGACGATCCCAACGCCCGGCGGCCAGTTCATCGACTACCTCACGAGCTTCTCGATCTACCTGACCGACGACGCGTACTCGGACGGCTCGTTTTTGTTGCTGAATGCGGTCGACGAAGAGTTCATCGCCAAGGAGAAGCTCAAGCCGTACACGATCCCGCTCAAGGAGCAGGCGCACTGGACGATCGGCATGACGGCGTTCCAAGTGGGCAACGACACGGCGTTCTACCCGTGCAGTACGTCGTCATCGACCGGTACTTCTAGTAGTGGCGGCGCGACTCCGGGCTGCAGGAGCATCGTGGACACCGGCACGTCGTTGCTCACGATGCCGAACGCGCTCTTCAACTCGTTTGCGAGCACGTACCTGGTCCCTCGCGGGTGCTTCATCCCAAGCGACTCGAGTACCGGTGGCAGCAGCAGCAGCAGCACGTCGACCAGCTCGCTGTACGTGTGTCCGAAGAGTGCCACGCTGCCGCGCCTCGCGTTCACGTTCGGCAACTACACGTTCTACCTCGAAGGCGCGGACTACGTGATCCCGATCCCGCAGTCGACGTACGTGATCGTCGAGCTGCAGCCGACCGGGAGCGGCTCGCTGAGCAACACGTGGATCATCGGCGACACGTTCCTTAAGCAGTACTATTCGTCGTACGCGACGAACCAATCGGTCACGTTCTACTGCAAAGAAGGCTCCTGCGCGGAGGGCTCCGTGTCTGCGACCACGTTCCCAAGCTCGGGCTCGAGCTCGACTCCTCTGACCGGCGGCGACAACGGCGGCTCCGCCAACACCAGCGACGACAGCGACGGCAGCAAACTCAGCACCACTGAGACGATCTTGGTGGTCACCGTTTCTGTATTGGGGCTCATAGTGCTGCTTGTCGCTTTGGTCCAGGTGAGGCACTGCATGCGCCGCCGCCGAGCTGCGAATGCGAACGCGAATGCGACGAACGCCCCCATCCAAGGCGCGTACTACCCCGGCAACCTCACGCCAACGGGTCGATAAGCGTGGCGATTTCGCACACCTACTGGTAGTACTCAAACCAGCCAACGCATCGCAACAAATTGGCAAAATTTGCGTACACGAGCTGTATCGAGTGGGTGGTGACGTGTGGGTCGCCGCTGCTCCTGTATTTAAAAGCTATCGCTCGTTCCTCATACAAAAAAAGAAATGAAATTGTTTTTGTCCGTAAAGAACCATTGTCTGGTCATCGATGTGAAGATGAACACTTTGTGCTGGTACAGTACTGAGTATGCGGGCAGCTCCACTCATAAGCCTTCGATTTGCTTAATGGGTCGGATCCAAGGCTCACCAAATCTTTGAACCACCAGGGTTGACAACCGACCATCACTCGCGGTCGGAGTGCTACGACCAGCGAAAAGCTACCCATCCATGACACCATACTGTGGCTGTAAAAAGTCTCCGCACCCATGAAAATTTATCACGTTTTGCGAATTTTCTCCGCTTGTGAGAACTTTCGCCAGGAGAATTTGGGACGGGAATATTCTCCGTGATGAGCTGGTCAGTCTGAGCCGTCT
>JAASFI010000643.1:0-20830 GCA_023333705.1 Globisporangium viniferum | reverse complement strand
TAGAAGGCACGCTTTGGGTCTCTCGCGACACGAGTGAAGACAGACCTGCGCGCTGTCGCTCCATCCGCAGTGTGAACGACGCACTCTGTGCTGATGGAGAAGAACCGTGGCTGTTGCTGTTGACGCACTTGATGGAGAATGTGTTGGAAATTGGCACCGACCCACAAGTCAGTTGCTGGTTTCTTGCATGCGTTGCCGGTCTGGCTCTCAAGCGCGCTGGTACTGGCGATTGCGCACCGCCAGTGATCCAGAAAAGCTAGGATGATTGGCGCGGAGAGAGAGAAGAATAGAGAGGTAGAGGGGTTTGGACTGCCTGGTCTTTTAACTTTTGAACACGAAGTCGTTCCACCGCCACTTGCTTCAGCTCTACTAACCCTTACGAACAGAATGCGACCGCGTGGCTTTCCTGTAGACGCATGACGAATGGATTGATTCGTCGCTGGGGCTCAGCAGACAGCTTCAACTTTGCATTTTTGAGCCGAGCCGAGCCGATAACAAGCCAAGTTAGTAACAATTTGAGTTTCATGTTAGAACGTCATCACGAATGTACCAGGAAAGTTGCAACTCCAGTCCGCTGGCGACGATCTCCTGTTCAACAGGAAGCACTCGATCATGGACGTCGGGCGGCGCTATATAGCAAACTGTTGCGGCTTGAACACAAAAGGCAGTCTCCAAGTCTATCCCGGGTATGGCGTATAAGGTTTCTTTGATTCGTTGGCAAGCTGCAGTCGTAACCACGTTGTTGATGACTTTGCCTCCGAACATGAAAACGTCGTTCGTGGATGGTGAGGTACTTGACCCAGTCGAATCAGAGGAGAGTTGACCTCTCAGATATCACTGTTTCCCACACAACACCGCAGTCGTGGATTCATGGACCTCGAAGCACAAGACGACCCCGAAAGATCATATTTTTGCTCACTTCTCAATCGGAGCCGATCCACCGAAGAGGAGAGCAGGTCAACGCGATACAGGAAGCTCCCTCCATGGCGCGTCTCGGTCTCCACACGGCACTGCTGCTGCTGCTGTGTGCTGCATTCGCGCAAGTCGCGCTCTTCTCCCAGCCAGTATGCGCTGCAAACAAGTACCCGATCATCCTGGTGCACGGCATCGGCGGCTGGGGGCGCTCGGAGCTCGGCGGCTTCAAGTACTGGGGTGGACTCCACGGTGACTGGCAGGAGAAGCTCAATGCGAAGGGCTTCGACGTGCGCACCGCGGAAGTCGGACCGTTGTCGAGCAACTGGGACCGCGCGTGCGAGCTCTACGCGTTCATCAAGGGCGGCACGGTCAACTACGGCGCGAATCACGCTGCTCGGCACGGCCACAACGCCACGGGACGCACCTACCCAGGCATCTTCCCGCAATGGGGCGAGGTGGTCAACGGCGAGGTCCAGAAAGTGCACTTGCTCGGCCACAGCTTTGGCGGCAACACAGTGCGCATGCTCGCGCAGCTTCTCGCACAGGGCACGAAAGGCGCGCCGATCCAGGAGGACCCAAAGTCCCACTCGCTCTTCGCCGGCGGCAAGGACATCGTGCACACTGTGACCACGATCTCGTCGCCAAACCTAGGCACGACCCCTACGGACAGCATCCCGCCAGACACGATCCTCCAGGTGCTTGCGGCGGTGGTCGCGCTCACGGGCTTCTCTGCCGACAAAGGGTTCCCCGACTTTTATGACGCCAAGCTCGACCAGTATGGGCTCGGACGCCTCCAGAGTGGCGAGTCATTCAACGCGTACCTCAAGCGCGTGGCCGCCAGTACGATCTTCAAGGGCAACACGAGCGAGTCGTTTCTCAGAAGTGTGACGGTGGAAGGCGCCGACGAGGAGAACAAGTGGGTCACGACGCTGCCCAACGTGTTCTATTACAGCTTCACGACGCAGTGTACGTACGAAGCGCACGACCTCAAGGGCAAGCTGATCCACTTGCCGCGGCTCACGATGTTCCCGACGTTGATCGCCACAGCGATCACCATGGGCAGTCGGTACACGGTGGACGACCTGGGCTTCCCGGAGTCGTGGCTCGCGAATGACGGCACAGTGAACGTCGTGGCGCAGAAATCCGATGGCACTGGCCAAGTCGTCGAGTACGACTCAATCTCGCTGCAGGGCCGCTGGCACCACGTGGCGCTGCTCGACAAGGTCGACCACACTGCAGTAATCGGCACCAGCCTGTTCGTGAATGCACTCGACGTGTACGCCGCGCATGCGGCGCTGCTGCAGCAGTTGCCATCGAGTCCCAAGAAGACGGCGATGAAGGCGGCGTCGGCGTCGGCGTCGGCGTCCATCCAGTCGCTATCAGAGTCTGCTACCGTAGCCCAGCCACTGCTGCACGTCGCGTCAAAGGAGACCATGGAGCTGATCAAGCAAGCGGTCGACACTATCAACAAAGAACAGGAATGAGTCCATTAACGAGTGGTAACGGATGCAAACAATTCAAAATCCATTGGCGCGCAGTGTTATATTTTTGACCAAATACATTACTGTACATGGATTGCTGGAGAGTGGTGCACAGCCACACATGTGGGCCAGCCACATCCAGCTCGAAAAATATGGTTTGACCCTTTTGTGAGAGTGATTTGGATCTCGCAAAGCTTCGACAGAGCGGATAAGCTGATGAAAGTATCCCCGTTCGATGGACAACGATCATCTGCTCTGCGCGGATGTGTCCAGGAGTGGCTGGTACCCTCTGGTTATGGATGAGAGCTTCTGTAACGAACCTAGGTTCTCTTGCCCAAAACCATATCGAAACCACCAGAACTCAGGCACACTGCTGTGATACCATGGCACAGCGAGGGCTCTGATGTGTTTTGTTTGTTTTTTGTTTGTTGAGTATCGTTGGCTTCGCTGCTGCAGCCATTTCACCATTCGCGAATTCGCCTTCAAGGGTTCATTCCGATCACGAGAGTCTCCATCATCAAGCCTTCGCATCCGAGCCAAGCCAGCAACACTGTAATGTCAGCGCATTCGAGACCTCGCAAAACAAGAATGCGCTGTAGCTTAGACCTGCTCCTCTTGGCTCTCATCGCCCAGCTCTTCATCTTTCAAGTTGCAGCGCTCAACAAGTACCCGATCATCTTCGTGCATGGTTTTGTCGGTTGGGGACGAGACGAATTCAGCGACTACAGGTACTGGGGCGGTCGACAGGGTGACTGACAGGAGAAGCTCAATGAGAAGGGCCTCGATGTGCGAACTGCGGCCGTCGGTCCTTTCTCGAGTAATTGGGATCGTGTCTGCGAGCTCTACGCGTACATCAAAGGAGGCGCCGTTAACTATGGGACGAACCACGCCAGGTTCCACAAACACAACGTCACGGGCAGAACGTTCCCTGGTATCTCCCCTCAGTGGGGCGAGGTCGTGAACGGCCAGGTGCAAAAGATCCACCTTGTCGGCCACAGCATGGGTGGACAAACAGCCCGAATGCTCGCGCAGATACTCGCTCACGGCACCAAAGGCGCGCCGATCCAACAAGACCCAGCTTCCGACGAGCTCTTCCGAGGCGGACACGATGGCTGGATCCACTCGATCACGACGATCTCGGCGCCAAACCAGGGCTCCACGTTAGCCAACGCCGTCGCGACCGTCGGCGATCCGGCGGTGTAGCTCGTTATCGGTCTCGCTGGCGTGCTCGGCCTCGCAAAAGACAACGGCACTCCAACGTTCTACGACGCCAAGCTGGATCAGTTCGGCATCGCTCCCCGTGGCAAGGGCGAGCCCTTGATGACCTATGTGGAGTGCGTATTCGCCAGCGCGGAGTTTAGCGGTGGTAAGAGAGACAGCTGCCTCTACGGTCTGACTGTGGAAGGCGCGGCCGATGAGAACCGCTGGGTGCAGACCCTCCCAGGCGTCTACTACTACAGCTTCAGCGTGCAGAATACATTTGAATCGCGTGATTTGTTGCTCCGGAAGATCGCTCTCCCGCAGCTCACGATGTCCCCACTCATAAAGCCGTTTTCGCTGATCATTGACAGTCGCTACACGGTCGACACGCTGGATCTGCCCGAGTCGTGGCTCGCGAACGACGGCGCAGTCAATACTGCGCCCATGGTCAGCGACGGGAAGAGCGAGGTGGTCGAGTTCAAGTCGGTGTCGATTCCAGGTCGCTGGCACCACGTTGGACTGCTCAAGGGCGTCGACCACCTTGGCGGCATCGGCAGCAACCCGAAGCAGAAAGCGGTCGAGGTGTACTCTGCGCACGTCGCGCTCCTCAAGAGCCTCCCAAGTCAGGTTTCCTCCCCGAAGAAGCGGTCGCTGCGAGGCAATAGTGTTCTGGAGGTGGGGAGCACATTGTGTCTGACGAGATCATGACTCGTCTCGAACAAGCCATGAGCACAGTGAACGCTGTCAGCGCCGGTGATGCCACTCAATGAGGCTGTCTATAGTGAAAGGAAGCAAGCAAATTGATACTGTACACGCACGCGAAGTCAACGACACTTGAACTCGAAGTCAGAGATATAACGAATGGCTCAAAAATGGTTCTCAAAAGAACCTACTTTGAAAAAAAGAATCTACCAGCCTGGCATATTTTATGTATGTTTCTAATAATGATCCAACATCTGGAGTGATCTTGTTGTATCCGTTGTGGGATACCTACCGGGATACCACTGCGAGCGCGCAAACGCTCACAGAGGTGCATTCACGTCCAAATGCAGTGGAGAGTTTGACGTTTGTCTCCGTTCTTCCACCACCCCAACGACCATCTGGTGAGCTCAAACCTTGAAAGTGGCCTTTCAGATCGGATGCCTAAGCAGAGCTGACCAGTTTGGATGGCTCCGAGACGGTGTTCTTCGCGCGCGCGCGCAGACTCGACTTGATGACGTTGAGTGACGTAACAAACAGCCTTCGATCAGCATCCGACCTGATACATAATCCTGAAGGCGATCTTCAGGTTGTATTCGCGAATGCCAAAGAAGAAAACTTTGATTCGAATTCTTATCTTGCTGGAATCCATCGATCTCCCGAGTCCATCATTTTTGTTTGGGGTCGTTCTTGGCTTTTCAAGAGCGATCTCAGCCTTCAGAAAAGCTCGCGCAGTTTTCACTCGAGCGACTGGCGCAATGTCGAAAGAGAGCTATTAGCTGCCTAGAGCAAGCAAGGTGTTCATTTCACAGAGCGTCGGACAGCAAATGCTGAGCCAACGACCACGACACTGGGAGTATTGTGCGTCAGCGTTGGCTGCCTTCGCACTGGAATAGGTTGGCAAGTTCCCACTCCAGCGCATGGACAGTATTGAAACATAGCAGTCGAACTGCTGAACACTCAGGACCAGAAACCTGGGAAACGAGAACTGAGGATGATTCAAATGAGCCTGTCCTGTGTTCTGCGGGCACCGGGAAGATTTCCCAGCAAAAATGTACTTACCCTTAAAAAACAGCAACAGTTATTAAAGAGGTTAATCATGATCCCCTTTAATGCTGCAAATCAAACCATTTTAATCCAGAAATACCTGCTAGCGTAAAGAAAGAGGTCGATATAAACGAATCCTTCACAAAATGCGCCATTAGCATTCCCCACCACAGTGTAACACCTCCTCCAGAGTACCACCTCCAAAATCGTCGCGCCTTTTGGACTTTATCAAGCGTGTCCTGGACAAGCCCAGCCATCCGCCAACGTTGAAGAAGCCCCAGCACAAAGATGCAAAGAGTTGGCATTTGAGAGCGTGGGAAGAGCGGACGAAAGTCTCTCTGTCTGTGCGCCTGAAGCTTGGGTCTTTCTTTCTGGGTTCCGTTTCCTGATCTCTTGATGAGGCTTTCATTCCGGTTCAGGACTCATCGTCGTTTCATCTCTCGGCTCCACTCCTCGGTTTCATCCACTCCCATTCATTCTCGGATTTGCCAGCTATCACAGAGATCACACAACATCTCCGGGATCACAAACATGGGGAAGCTCTCGACACTTGTTGTGACCTTGGTGCTCGCCTGTGTCTCGGCGCAGCTCCTGCTCTTCTCGACCCAAGTCGATGCAAGGACAGCAGCGGGACCGAACAAGTACCCGATCGTCCTCGTGCACGGGTTTGCAGGTTGGGGCCGCGACGAACTCGGCGGCGGACTCAAGTACTGGGGCGGCTTTGACGGCGACTGGCAGGAGGAGCTCAAGGCGCAGGGCTTCGATGTGCGCACGGCCGTGGTCGGCCCATTCGCCAGCAACTGGGACCGCGCATGTGAGCTCTTCGCGTACATCAAAGGCGGCACCGTCAACTATGGGATCAACCACTCGAAGAAGCATGCGCACAACGTCACGGGACGCACGTATCCAGGCATCTTCCCGCAGTGGGGCGAGGTCGTGAACGGCGAAGTGCAGAAGATCCACTTGGTCGGCCACTCCCAGGGTGGACAGACTGCACGCATGCTCGCGCAGCTTCTCGCTCACGGCACGAAAGGCGCGCCAATGATCGAAGACCCCAGCTCCCACGTGCTCTTCCAGGGCGGTCGTGACTGGATCCACTCGATCACGACGTTCTCAACGCCCAACCAGGGCACGACGTTGGGCAGCGCGCTCGCGGTGCTCGGCGACATCATTGTGCAGCTCGTCGGCGGCATCGCCGGCACCATCGGCGTCCCGAAAGACGACGGCTCGCCCATGTTCTACGACGCCAAGCTGGACCAGTTTGGACTCGGCCGTCGCACGAAGACCGAGTCGCTGAACGACTACGTCAAGCGCGTCATGCACAGCTCGATCTTCAACGGCAGCACGAGGGACAACTGCCTCTACTCGCTCTCGACGGCCGGTGCGATCGAAGAGAACACCTGGGTCAAGACGCTCCCGAGTGTCTACTACTACAGTTTCACGGTGCGCAACACGTACGACTTCCGCAACTTTTTGTTCAAGAAGATCGCGCTGCCAAAGCCCACGATGTTCCTGCTCTTGCAGCCCTTCGCCGTGCTCATCGGAGGCAGGTACACGGTCGACAAGCTCGGGTACCTGGAGACCTGGCTCGCGAACGACGGCGCCGTGAACACCGAGTCGATGGTGAGCGACGGCTCGGGGGCTCTGGTCGAGTTCAACTCTGTGTCGCTCCCTGGTCGCTGGCACCACGTCGCGCTGCTCGACAACGTGGACCACCAGGGCGTCGTCGGCACGAACCCGCTCCAGAAAGTGTTCAACGTGTACGCTTCCCACGCAGCTTTGCTCAAGAACCTGCCCTCCAAGGTACCAGTAGGGACGACGACCAAGCGCTCGCTCCGTGGCGCTGCTGTTATGGGCGAGCACGTCGCCTCGGAAGAGATCGTTCGCAGCTTGCGAGACGCTGTGGAGGAAGCGAACGCATTCAACCACGTTGACGCGGTCACTGCGCGATGCGCGTCCATCGAGGAATCCCAGACCCACCCGGCGATCAAGGAGAGCTGTGAGCGGTTCTTGGCGTACAATGTTAGTAGTGAAAGTGGAGGCGTAAAAGTATAGTTTCAATGTAAATAAATGTGGTGTAACCTCGAGTGAACATGGAATTCAAAGCTAAAGGAAAACAACCCCGCGTTGTTTTCTCTCGAGTCTCTCGGTAAAAACGCATCGGAATTTACTCAAAACCCTCTCGCACTATACCCGGACTTTCCACCCTCAGTCACTCCGCGAAAGTCCATATCCTTCGAGCACAGTGGTCAGCAGGAACTGAAAGCCGCACTCGTGATCTTTAGGTGGCAGCTGATCTTGAACTGTTGGTGGTGTGCCTTTTGGGGATTTTCTCGTCCCTCAAGTATTTCACTATGGGGAAGCCGAGTTTTTCTTGTCAAGCGTCCAAGACAACTGCCATAAGTGAGACCGTGATACCTGCTTCTACTGTAGAGCCGAGTCAGAATTTCTAGCAGCAAAAAGTTATCAGGCGAGCCTTGCGGTGATGACTTAAAACAGCTCCGTCAACTACGGTTGGCGAGGCTCATGAGTTGGTGAACGGGCTGAAGGATGACCCCCTGGTCGTGCAGCGAGAGCTGGATACGCTTAGGGAACCGGCGGATCCACCGGTACAGTAGAGAGAGATCAAAACCTCTGTGCTGGAACTACCCGTGGGTGACTGGTGGTCGGACGGCCAATGGCGCTACCGGAGTCGGAGGAGACGCTTGTGGCGCCGTTCAAGAAGATGCTGTGACGTGGGTGCTCGGCTGCACACTCCCATCGCATGCAGTCGGAGCTTCGCAGACGTGGAGTGGCATCGGCGCAGGGGTGGGGAGCCGCCCGGCTTGGTTGAGAGCGGCTGCTCTCATGCCGAATGTGTAAGCGAATATTCCTCACTCAAGTGTTGTTATAGCATGTATAATTAGAACATACAAGGACATTAATTATGAAGGCAGACAACAACGAAAATATACTCCTCATAGGACTAATTCGCTTCTGCCAAGCTACGTCTAGCCTGCTCCTTCACTCGAGTGTGTCAGCGCTTGGGTTGGGTCGCTCATTAGCTATCACGTCTGCGCTTGTTCGCGGTCTTCGCAGCCGCGTCGGATGCAGATGCGATGGCAAGGGGGTTGTGCTTCTTCGCAACTTCCCAGAGCTTCGTGAACTCGCGACGAAAATCCTCTAACCAAATACCAAGACTTTAGTTCTCTGGATTTAGGATCCGACGAGGTCTGTGACTTAGACATACAACAAAGGCTAAAACCAAACGTTTGCTCACGTACACACCTAGGAATTGATCATCGGTTCGGATTGCGTAGTTATAGATGCAAAAGTCACGTCAAATTGCATGTACGTCCATTCACTCACTGCCTCATTCGTGAAGATGTACATGCAGATGTCAATTGCATGCAGGGTGTCGTCCAACGCCGCGAGCACCTTCCGTAAAGATTCTCCCTCATCGTGGAAGAACATCACCGAGTCTGGGACGCGTTCGTGGTCGCGCAGCGCCCGCAGGACTGTCGACACGGAGACCGAAACGTTCTCCTGCTCCTTCAGCATCGCCGCCACGTCTTTCGCTCGCGTCTTGCCGTTCGCGGCCACCATCACCGCAGCCTTCGCAGCATTCTTCGAGCCGAGTTTGGCTGGACGACCACGGCCGCGCAGTTGTTCGCCCGCGGTCAGGTGCCTCGCTCGCGTTGGCGCCGCCTGCTTGCGCTTGGCCAATGCGTTCGGGCGGATACCAAGACGCATCGCTGCCTCGGCAGCCTTCATGCCGCCGACAATAAAGAAGTCCGCTTGCTCGTACAGGGTCTTCGCCATTTTCTCGTTGAGGGAGGAGTTCTCGAATGAAAGAATGAGAGAGGCTTATTTTCCTTTGGATGAGCTCAGAAGGCGAGAAGGAATTACTACGTACGCACATAGGCTAGTACCTATCTTGTGTCCGAGCTTATGGCAGATATAATAACACGTTCCTGTCTCTTTCTCTGTGTACATGCCTCCATGTCGCCTCTCTCTGTGAAGACCTCCACTGCCTCGGGAGGCCTCTGGACTGCCTCAGGAGCCTCTGGAGACGCCTCCACAGAAGCCTCCCTGAGGTTACACACATGAACCAGAAGCTGCCTTCAATAGATGAACCGACGGTGTTTAACCCCAAAATATGCACACAAAAGGTATGCATAGCTAGGGTACAAAAACATAAAATGCAACTAATATTTAACATAGTTAAGTTCACTTTTTCAAACTGGATACTATTTTTCGGATAAAACACAATACAAAACCGATAATTGCATACACAAGACATACATTACGGGTAATATCCGAATATAAGAGCTCCATAGAAATGCTATTAAACTAGTCAATATTCAGGTATCGGTTTCCCAATACATTTTCTGAAAAATGATGCATTTTTTTTTAGGCATTTTTTTATTTTGAAAAATACCTCAAAAGTGCGGCACCACTTTTTTCAATTTCACATACAAAAACTAAGTCAAGTTCAGTTAAAACATACCTTATTTTTGGCCAAATTATATCCTAATGAGAATTTTTCGATTTATTAAGCAATTTTATGTTTTAATATAGAAATCGTAATGTACTAAAAAAGCTCGTCTCGCAGATTGGCGTGATGTAATTTACTACAAAAAGTGTCTGTTAGATGTTGGTTACTCTAAATGCAGATGAACTGTTACACATTCCTTCCCGTGATCGAGAAATATCTACGGATCAATCAGTTGGTGTAGTAATTAAAATATTTACAGTAGCTCATTTGGTGCAACAACGAGATTTGCCACAATTCTTGTCATCAAATTGGCAAAATCAGCGAAATATGGACACCACAACGCCACCACCGTCGCCGTCGCCGCTGCACACCCAGACAGGAGAGAACACGACGCCTTCTCCGTCAGCACCAGCAGCAGCAGCAGACACAACTGCTTTGTCTGCAGATGGCGATGGCGCTCATCAGACGCAGATACAGCCGCACCAGCCAAAGAAGAAGAAGCAACAACAGCAGCAAAAGCCCAACAACAAGAAGCCGCAACAGACCAAGAGGTAATGAATGAATGGCACTTGCCACTTTGCTATCAGCAGCAGCAGCACTCTGTGCGTATGCACCCGCGTACGCACTGATAATATTTTGCTAACTTTCGCTCTGATCGTTGGTGTACCTATTGTTTGTTGTATTCAGCCAGAACCAGTCACCTGCTGAAGAGCTGCAGGTGCTGAAAGACCTCTTCGACTTTGACTGCAACCTGACCCACGGCGACCTGATCCAGGAAGTGGAAGCCACGATGCAGTGCGGCGCAGCAGTCGGCGTCACGGAGATGCTCGTGCCGGGGGCGACGCTCGAAGAAAGCCGCGCGGCGATCGATCTCTGCCGCAAGCACCCGAACGTACGTACGCTTTCCTTCTTGCAACCACCTCGGTTTGTACTCGCTGGTTTTTTATCCCCGTACGCGTTGTATCAATGTAGAACCTCTTCCCTACTGCAGGCGTGCACCCATACAACGCGCTCGCGCTCCCTACCAACGCTGAGCTCACTGCGCTGAACGAGCTGGCGCAGCTGGACGAGTGCTGCGCGGTCGGCGAGTGCGGTCTCGACTACTCGCCCAGCTTTCCCGACCCGGCACTGCAGAAAGAGTGGTTCCGCGCGCAGCTGCAGCTCGCCTGTGCGCTCAAGAAGCCGCTGTTCCTGCACGAGCGACTGGCGCACGCGGACTTCATGGCGCTCATCAAGAGCTGCCAGCAGCAGCAGCAACAAGTCGACGGCTACTTCCCGCCCGCGGTCGTGCACTGCTTCACGGGCAATGCGCAGGAGCTGCGCGCGTACGTGGCCGAGGGCTTCTACATCGGCGTCACGGGTTTCATCTGCAAGAAAGAGCAGGGGGCCCCGCTGCGCGAGATGGTGCGCGACATCCCGCTGCACAAGCTCGTGATCGAGACCGACGCGCCGTACATGGGCTTCCCGAAGTGCCGCCGCCACGAGCCAAGCAATCCAAAGAAGCAGTACCCGAACGTGCCGAGCGCGCTGCCGCTGGTCGCCGAAGTGATCGCGACAGCGCTCGGCAAGACGCCGCAGGAGATCGCCACGATCACACGAGCGAACGCGCGCCGCTTTCTGCGCTTAAGCGTCTAAGTGGTTGATACGATAGAAGCTTAAATAGAGATGGAGTGTTGGAGTTTTCAGTGGCTTTTTGATTCTTCTTGGTGGTTAATGGGTTGACTCATAATGGAAAGCCCTCATAGAGAAGATGCAAGAAAATAACGACATGACACGAAGCTAATAGGCAAGCAATAAGTGGATAGCTGGCTGGGCTCACTGCTCTGTCTTGGACTGGGAGGTTGCCAGCATCTTGAAGGTTGGGTGAATTGGGTCGCCTGGATGGAATGATATGGTACACTTGATTGAGCCGCTTGAGACAGAAGGCTGAAGGACTGACAACCATGGAACTTAAAAGTCCAGGTCGCAGTTGTTGAACGCGATGATGCTGCGCATGCTCTTGGGGGACGGCACAGGCGACTCGCTCAGCAGCTGACCGCAGTCCTCGACGCTCTCCAGGTCGCTGTCCGTGCTTGCGACGCTGCTTGTACACGAGAGCGACTTGGTGCGCTCGTACACCGCGCGGAAGTTGGCGTCCTGCTGGACCAGCATGTCGCTGATGTTGTCCACGATCGTCGCGACGCTGCGCTCGTCGTTCGAGACCGTAAGGTCCCACTTGAACGAGTTGTAGAACGCCAGCGTCTCCTCCATCCACGAGCGCTTGTGTTCGTTGAAGCGGATGCGCTCCGGCTCGCGCTCCAGACGTCCGACAATACGGCTCCAGAGCAGCTCCGGCTCCACGGCGATGTGTACCGTGTAGAACTGCACGTTCGTCTGCTCTTCCACTTCGCGCATCTGTTCGCGAATGACTGGTTCGAGCAGGTGACCGTTGCTGGAATATAGCACGGCGCTGAAGGGCGAGCGGTCGGCGATGTACACCTGCTTGCGAAAGTCCGGGTTCTTCTCCTTGCGCACGCGGCTCGCGAGACGCAGCACGCGCTCGAACCAGGAGCAGACCCACGACGTCTCCATGAGCAGCGACTGCGGGTGCAGCGCGTACGACGGCATGTCCATGAACGCCTCGTCCAGCACGCTGTAGCCCTGCGCTTCAAACTCGGCGCACAGCGCAGTCTTGCCACAGCCTTTAGTAGATAAACGAAAGCACAATCAATTAGTCACCGAGCTTCGCCTACACCATCAAGAGCCGTATGGTATGCATGTGTGCAGACTGTCGCACGCAAGCATCATTGCCAAGTGGCGCATAACACATACCGTGGCATCCTTCGAGCGAGACGATGATCAGCTTGGACTCGTCGGAGTTCATCATGATGGTGGAGACGACGACAAAGGGAGGGAGAGCGTGAAGACGAAGTCGCTTGGAGGCCGCCTGTTTTGCTATGTGGCGGAAGAGGAAGGAAGCAAGCGAGCGCGCGTGGTCCCTCCTTTGTTGCTGCTGCTGGCTGCTTGACTGTGCGCGTGGGTTGGCGCGTGCCTTCTGCGCGACAGAGTGGGATGGACGCGTTTGGAATTGGCGCGCGCACGATTTTCAAAATGCAGGAATGGCAGTTTGACAGGCGAGAAGAGCAATGGAGCGGACTTGTTGAGCGCGAGGTGGGCAACACAATGGTTTGAAAAATTATTGCGTGCAAACGACTGCGGAATTTGCGCAAATGTATATTTGGTACAAAATGAAGGTGGGCATGTTGTCAGAATATTCGCATTTTGAGTGGGTGGCACGCGCGCTTTTTAATTTTTTGGAGGGAAAGAAAGTGATTGGCGCCAAAATCCAATACCGGTACAAAAACCGGTACCCAAAACTCGAACAAAATTCGTGCAAAACTCAACTGCCTTTCAGGCGACATTCACCTTCTCGTCACATTCAGGCAACATCGACACTTTCCAGATGACGAGTGATGGTTCATCGAAAAAGAATGAATGTGCCATCCACAACAGCAAACACGATCTGGTCTTGGTGGTATCTACGTATCTACCATTCGTTGGCCAAGCCACTCGCGATAAATACACACCACCACTCAAAGAGCTTTCTAGCGAACGCATCGCAACCATTGGCATCTACTACATTACGTTTACGTGTATAGAGCTTTGCAGCACCAACTTCGTCGAAATACTGTAGCTCACTCTCCATGTTGACTTTCACTGTCACTGACACTTGGCTGCAAGAACCATCTGGAGCTCTCCGTGATCGCTGGACGGGTCTGGAGATCCTCTGATGCACACATCTAGCAGTAGCAGTGGCTGCATCGACACGATGGAGCATATTTGCTTCTTCCACCGCGTTTGCGACTTGCTGAGCGATGGCGGAAGCGGCTGCAAAGCAATCTCTCACTTGTCATCTTTGAAAACACACACTGTAGGGTACTACCACCCAACAATCGCGCAAACAAAAAAGCACCATGGTTTCATGTTAATGGGCAGTCTCGTGCTGCGTATGGACGAAGGTGCTGGTAGTAAAAATGCGAATATATAATAAAGACAACGCCACATAACTGCACAACCTTGCAAAGAAGAGTTCTCAGCTCTGAAGTGCGGTGATGGCTACAAATGGCGCACAGATCGGCCCTCCGCACCCGATGAAGCGGCCGCCCACCCGCTGCCGCTTGGCAGCAACGGCTTTGCGAGACTCAGACAGATTCGGGTTCGGCGCTCGCGGTACGAACGATCGGGCTCTGCGCTTCTCCTTCCATCGCTCGACGCGGTCTTTACGAGACAGTTGTGAGCTCGCTGCTGCAAACACAGGAGGAGGTGGACCCACAAGGAATGCCTGTGAACCGACAGGCAACCGAGGAGAGCGGGTAGTCGATGGAGCTGACCAGTCCTTATGCTGCACAAACGGCTTTGGTTGGACTGCAGTAACTGGTGGCCTGCCTTCGATCTGCACGGAAAACTTTGGCACGTAAACTCGCGAGTCAATCTTGCCAGTGGCTACCGGTGATGCCATCACATCATCAAGCTGAGGCAGGGGGATCGCGTGCTTCGGTTGCTGTATCTCTAAAAACAGACACGACGAGATGTTGCCCACTTCAAGCGAATCGATCCAGTTTGGCTGAGTCAGGTTGCCAACTCCAACACCAGTAGCAGCTACGGCGCCGAGAACGGCTGGCTCGGTCACTCCGTCGTTCACGCTGTTCTCTTCCAGCGAGGAAGAGAAAACACCCGACACTCCATCCACAACTTCAGCAGCAAGTAGCACTTCCGTCTCACCCTCCCCATGCTCCAACATGGGAATCGTTTCGATGACAGGGTTCTCATTCTGGGCATCGTGCTTGCTTTCTTGAGGCGACGCAATCTCTCTGCTGCTGCTGATAATGGGCAGAGGCGATCTGTCGCTCGCGACTTCATCCAGCACCGAGAGCACATCGTTGATCTCGTCCACGCTCAGCGCACTCGAACCTTCAAGCACGCCACTGGAATCCGCTGCGCCACTTTCCCCTCCATTGCGGTCGCTAATCAGCGCTAACAGCAGGTCGTCCGACGGATATTGACCGCAATCGCCATTAAAACACGAGGCATCGGAAGCGTCAAGTAGAGCGCTCGAGTCGACCTCGGCTTTCCACAGCGGAGAAGAAAACCATCCGCTCTGGCAGCTGACACCCGCGACTTTGTATAGTTCCCAGTGCGGAGCATGCGCGATTGCCCCATCTTGCTGGTAGTTTACGCCAGTATCGAGGTAGACAAACGAGGACTTCTCGCTGCAGGACGCGGCATCCGAGTCTTTTTTCAGCTGATAGACATCGGGGTGATAGTGAAGCGTGGTAAGAGCAGCGGCATCTGTGCCAGCTGGAGGCGACTTGGAAACGCTGCTGTGGCTCCAGGAGGAGGAGGAGGATGGGAGAAGAGCTGGCGAGGCGGCAGCGCAGAACTCTGGGTCTCGTTTTCTCTCGCACGTCGTCTGCGCGAAATTGTCGCCGACTGAGTCGACTGCGGTGTCCTTCTGAAGCGCGCGGTGGGAAGTTGGCTGTACACGCGTGACCGCATCAGCAGCACCGACCGCGAGGGCGAAGGCGACGGCGCACGCCGCAGCTTGGACGACACGACACACGTTCATCGTCACTGCTGCTGTTGCTGCTGTGTGAGAAAGCTTCTTCCTGAAAGTCAACAAGACGAAGAGTCTTGTATGGTGCAGTATGCAAAGTACACTTGGTCGAAATATGATCTTGTCCATTTATAGTGATACTCAAATTAACGAAAGTTCGAAATCCTCCTTATTTACAATAAATGGAAGGTCAATAGATAGATCAAGTTTAGTGCACAGATTTGAACAAATCCTGTTTTTTTAAAGAGGACCTACATATACCTAATCAATCCAAGTTATTTATCTAGTCATGTATTTGCTGATAATGTTACACAAAAGCAACAAATCACAAATAACTAGAGTTTTCAGGATGGATCCTGAAAGGACGTCTTGGCGACACGCTGAAAGAGGCTGATAACAACCACCACCACCAATGCGTAGGCCGCTGAGCAGCACAGCACACGTTCCTGCCGAAGACAACGACGATGACGATGGCAACGGCGGAGAGAGCGTCGCTGGGTTCAGCAGCATGAGGTGTCTCTCCCTCTCTCAGGTCTTCTCAGTTCTCCTTTTTTCCTCTCCTGTGGCGTTAGATTAACTTTGTGAAATGCTTCGTAGGAACTCGCTGCCTGACATCGAAGCGATCGAGAAATCCGTCACCAAGCAGCTCAGAAAGCTCGAGGCTTCAGTCACGAGATTTGGCGATAGTGACGATGACACCAGCGGCGATGTGAACTGGGGCTTTGGCGACGATGATGATGATGATGGCGACACCGAGCGTCAAGAGCGCGATGACGGAGATCACGGTAATAGCAGCAACGAAGTCGATGTCGAGGGCTTTGTGAGCCACCAACCGCAGTACAAGCAGTCGCTGGTCGCCAAGAAACTACTCTTGTACGAGAAGCAACTGGAGCATCGCAACAAGCAGATCGAAGCGCTGCAGCAGATGCAGCTGCAGTCGCACGAGACAATCGCAAACTGCAGAGCGAGCTCCAAAGTTCACAGCAAGAGCTCTTCACTGCGCAAGAGGACTGGGAAGAGGAGAAAGAGATGCTGCTGAGGTTCCGAGGCACGAATAACAATGGAGGGGTTGGTGGTATTGGGATAGGACAGGTGAAACTGAATGGCGCAGCGCGCAACTCGAGGCTGAAAGAGCTCGAGCTGCAGAAGCAGAGCGAAATGAAGATGCAGCTTCTCAAAGGTGCCGCTGAAGCGCAGGAGCAGCTGGACGCCAACGTCATGGACGACATGGGGCTCTCAGCGACGTCAGGAGGTCGATTCCGTGTCACGTGGAAGAAATTTCGGCTCTTTGTGCGACGCAAACTGTATCCCTTCGCGACGGATGTGCGCCAGATCGAGGCTCGTTTTGGGTACTCGGTCGCGTCATACTTTAAGTTCTTCCGGTGGATCATCATGAGCTTCATCGCAATCTCGATCCCGTGTTTCGTGTTCCTCGTGCTTCACGTGTTGTTCATGACGACTCAGGTACAAACGTTAGGATAGACCAGACTCTACTTGGCTGGTACTGACGAGCTCTTCTTTGATGTGATATTCTGATGTGCAGCAAGGATCGGACTGGCTGAGCTTCTCTGGCATGGCACCGCGTTTCCTGCTGATCTCAGGCTATTCTTCAGACGAAGCGCTCGTTTACTCGGTGCGTAATTTGCCGAAGAGAATGCGTGAGGATCTTCGATGTACTTACCCAAGCTAACCTGGTTGTCGTCACATGCCTTTTTTCTGGTAGGGCATCATGATGCTCATGGAAGTGTTCCTGCTGCTCTTTACGCTTCGGAAGTGGATCGCTGAGGACCAAATGTCGAAAGCTATCGAGGCTGTCGAAGGAGGAGACAACAAAGTGAGATTTGTGTAAGATGACTAGTGTACCACCACGAAATGCATTCATACCTGACGGTGTCGAGATGTGATTCCTACCTAGCCAAAGTACAGCAAAATCATCCTCAACGCGTGGGATTTCTCGCTCACGACCCTCGAGGTGAGTCTTGTGGCCGGTCAACTACAGCAGTAGAGTGAGTCCGTTGCTTATACAGTATCTCAACTCCCATTGCATCAACACACAGGAAGTCGGCGACTTGAAGAAATCCATCGCAGAGCAAGTGAAGCTCACGATTGAGCAAGAGAAGCTCAACGAGACGTTGAAAAAGCGAACGCGGTAAGTTTGCTGTCGTGGAGACTACTTTGAATCTGGCTGCTTTGATCACTTTTACAAACCCATTTTGGAATGCGTGCGGCCAGGAAAGAGAGATACCGGCTGTATGCTCGTCGCGTTGTTGCATTCTTGATCTACGTTGTGATCCAAGCGTCCTGCTGGTACTTGATCATCCTTTTGACAACGCAGTCTTCGCAGATTCAGGAGGAGATCGCGACCAACGCTGATTTCCTCGCCCCGTACGTGAGCACGTTGGTTCCTGCCGTGGTCACCGTCATCAATTCGATTCTTCCGACGATCATTTCGCTGCTCACAAAACTTGAGAAATGGGACGACGTCGGCTTTTCCATCAAAGCCATGGTCACGCGGCTGTACTTGGCGAAGATCTTGAATGTGCTTATCCAGCTCTTCTCGTACGTGTTGCTGTTGAACCCGTATCTGCTGACATCCACACAGGGAATCGCTGAGCTTGTCACGATCGACGGATCAAAAATCCGGAAGAACGTCATGCTCAAGTTCAAACCCGAGACGTACGAATGTCGAGCAGAACAAGTTGCATCTGGGTTGCTGACGCTGGTCATCACGGATTTCACGATCAGCAAGGTCGTGGGGATTGTATCGCCATTCATCGGCGTTGCTCTGAAGATACTGAACTCAGTTTGGCAACGATTCAAGGAAAACCGAAAGAAAAGCAAGACAAACAGCGCTGTCGTTGTGCCTTTACAAGAAGATGAGCCATCAGTGGAGATCCCTCGACTGGCAGAGGAAACCGAAGCGCAAAATCAGCTCAATGAAGAGCCTATTGGCGATGACGTAACGCTGAACACCCCAGTCGAAGCAAAACCAGACGGAGATGCACTCACCAGCAGGAAAATTGTGGCCGATAAATCGACAGAGGTCCAACATCCAGCTCCTCTCGCCAGTGCCTCAGCTCAAGTGACGAAATCCGAGTTTCTGGTGCCGCAGAAAATGATCGCGTTGCTGTATTCGTGCACGGTTGCGCTGCTGGCGATCCCGCTGGCTCCAACGACTGCGATATTGGCGCTCGGTCTCCACGCCATCAACTTCAAATTCGACAAGCTGTACCTCATGGTGCGCTGATGATGATTTGTGACTTCAGTGAGCCACTCGTTTCCCTCAACGCGTGCTTCTAATGCTTTGTTATTCTCTCTGTATGTCGCATGCAGCACTTTCAACGGAAGCCGACAAGTCCCTGGAGCGCCAAAGATGCAGGAAACTTCTTCATCAAGTTCTACTTCTGCACGATCCTCATCTTTCTCGGCTGGACGCACTACTTTCTGATGAATCGATACCTGTCCAAGCAGTGCGCACTGCAAGACTCGCAGCTGGAAAGCGTTAACGACTCGTTGTGTGCAGCGAATACCTACGACAGTGCGACAGAAACCTGCACAATCAATGGCACGCATGCATCGGTAAGTATCAACCCCCCCCCCCCCCACACACACACACACATACACACACACTGCGACCAAGTGCACACTCACCATTTGACTCACTCGTCGATTCTTCCTCATCTGCACCAGGCGGCATATTTTTCAATCTTGCTGGGCGGCGGTCAAGAATGCACAAGCGGATATCCGAGTTGCGTCTGCTCTGGAAAATACGCTTGTGGGCCGTTCACTGGATCGGTGAACGGATACGCACCAATGGTGGCGGCGATCCTGGAGACCAACGTGGTGTCGCTTCTGTACCAAATGCTGGTCGAGAGCAACTTTGTGGCGTGGACGCTGCTTTGCATGCTGCTGCTCGTGCTCTTCTTCTTGCGCAACTCGCTCAAAGTGTACATCGTAAGTGACTTCCACGATGTTGCTATCACAACACCGTCTTCAGCACTAATTCTTGAGTCTTTATTCATGCCACCGCACACTGACTCCATGTTGTCATATTACTCTGCATGCTACCAGATGATCACGCTAGACCGAGAGCAGGAAGTCGCACTCACGTTCACATCACTAAAAAAAAAGATCAAGCAGCTGGAGAACCGATTGCGATTGCACAGTAAACTCGCAGAGGGTGGCGCTGCTACCGGAGGCAACAGTAACAGCAAAACCTCCTAATACATACTCATCCTACCTACCAGCTCGCGCAGATTCTTCCGGGATGTCGCTTTTTATCCTGGGAATCGCAAGAAGCCTTCGGTCCTCATCATCCTTGCTGGCGAATCACGACATCTTGAACTCGGATTGTCAAGCGCAGCAGTGTCTTCCACTGCACGAACAACAAAAGCAGTGTGTTACAACACCACACTCTTACATTCGTCGTGCAAGGGTCATGCAATACTGTACACACAAACAAACCTGCATGGCGATGTCTCGCTCCAATGTCTCTTCTCCATTTTCGTCTTGCTCTAGATGCGCAAATTCGTCTTCATCCTCCACTTGGAATGAATTCTGCGTACGCTGTGAAGCACGAAGTGTTGTCTGGCAGGCGCTGTCGCTGTCGTCGTCGTCACTCGCATCTCCTTCAAACGCGAGACGCGACCGTGGAGACGAAAACGCGTGGGATGATGGCGAAGGCGACGATGAGAAGGAGGACGTGAATGTGGACGTGGGGCTGGCGGTCACGAACGCGCGCGTGCGCATGCGCTTCCGCGGCTGCGTGATTGCTCGCATTTCCGCTGCCTTCGGTTCGGCTTTGGCTCTGCTCGCTTGGAGAGTGAATGTTGTGCAAATGCGCAATGCCCGCCCGCATTCTGGACAGCTTCAACTTCAACTTCTGAAAGGAAATGCCGGTTATTTTCACCGTATATTATGCACTATACATCTGTGCGGAAATAAAGGAGAAAACACTGTGGATGCTTTAGCTATGTTTTCTGAATACATATGGTACTATTATACTGTAGCAACGTTAGACGAAGTTCATTGGAGTGTAATAATGGCTGTCTGGTTACATCTGGGCTTGAGGAATGCGTTTAGTATGGAATACTGGTGTTAGTGGAGTTTGTCGTCAACTTGACCAGTTGTAAAGTTCAGGCAGCAAGAACGTTCGCCAGTCAGATGAACAGAACCCCTCTACATGCATATTCAGTTAGTCCTCGATTGTGTTGCTTGTGGAAGAGAAACATGCAACACTGGCTGCTGACAGCCTCATTCTTTTTACTACCAACTGGTCATACGATATGAAATTATCAATTGCTAGTATGACGCAGTTTGAGAAATCTCTCAGTGCGAAGCAGCACAAGAAATTTACTACTCTCGCTTTGCTGCTCGCATATCCATTTAGTGTACGCTGCCCCCCCCCCCCCCCCCCCC
>JAASFI010000642.1:0-20838 GCA_023333705.1 Globisporangium viniferum | reverse complement strand
TCCGTGGAATGAGTTTGGTATCAAGGTCAACATCTTCTTGGTATCAAGAAGGTCATTTTGGTACTTCAAGCTCCCCGATTGGAAAGGCAACAGATGGGGTGTGTGGGGAGTATGAGCGTTTGCTGACAGTAGCTGACGATCGTGAAGACTTGACTCATACAGCGTCCTGTATTGGTGCCGTTTGTCTAAGAGATGGGTACTTGACACCGACAGTTCTTCGCACTCGGTGACGACGTTTGCAGGAACGCGAGCGGCTCAACACCTCGCAGCTTTTCCAGTGGCTGCAGCTTGCAACTCTGGTTAAAAGGCTGCGAGGTCTTTATAAAATCTTTATAAAATCGATTTTCACAGGCACTCACTTAAGTACGAAAGCGCGCTGGATCTGCGTGCTGAACATTGAGACGTGGAAACCAAAGAAGAGCTCCGCAGTCGTGAAAAAGAGAGCCAAAAGCAAGTGAGCGCGACGAGATGGAGCTCAAGCAGACGCGCCACCGCTTCCAGTCGGACGCCGATGAAGAAGAGCAGAACCAGCAGTCACCGCAGAGCCACGTGCCCATCCGCCAGCGCCGGGGGAGCGCGGGCATGGCGCCGCGCAAGGCTGCGAAGAGCAGCTGGTTCGGCGCGCCGATGATGCTCGTCGTGCTGGCGCTGCTCGCGCTCGTGACGCTCGTGCGCATGTGGCAGTTCTCGCTGGGCGCCAGCTACCCGCCGCTCACCGAGCCTTTCTTCAACAAGACCATGGTCCAGTTCACCACCAAGTTCGGTGCGTATTGTATACTTTGTTATGTACGCAATGTGGGGTTCTTGTGTTATTTGTGCTTACGGCTGGGCTTGATGATGTTTGTTTGTACAGGCAAGTTCACAATTGATATTTACCCGGAGCACGCGCCAAAGTCGGTCGAGACGTTCATGAAGCTAGTGGACCAGGGCTTCTACCAGGACGGGGCGGGCTTTTACCGCAACGAGCCAAACTTTGTGCTGCAGGGCGGCGGCTTCCTCGCGGGGAAAAAGTCGCCGTTCGCGAACATTCCAGTCGAGTACAGGTATGTACGCATATATCTTGATGCTTCCGTCCTGCAGAGTACTCAACACTGACATCTTGGTTGGTATGTTGTTAACTGCTTATCTGGGTGTCGCTGCAGTCTCCCGAGTGAAGAGCGCATGGTCGTGATCGCGCGCGGACGCAAAGCGACTTCTGGCAGCTCCGAGTTTGCCATCATGCTGCATGACAACAGTGAGTGAATGCTCTTTCAGCGTCTTGTTGCATTTCCTATGACCATAACGGAGCACTAACCTTTGTGCCACTTCTAATGCGTTAGCGGAATCAAACAAGCCAACGGAAGACGGTCCAGGGTACACGGTCTTTGGTCGCGTCGTCGAGGGCTGGCACACGATCCAGCAAGCCTCAAAGACCATGCGCACCGGATACTTGACAAAGGAAGACCTTGACCGCCAAGCTGATTTTGAGAGCGTCGAGTACGTGAGCCGGGTCACGCACGACTCGCTCGAAGTGCGCAAGCGTATTGAAGAGCTCACGTATGTGATGGAGACCGAGTTCACAGTGGTGGTTTTCTCGGAACCGAACTGCCCCGCGACCAAGGAAATCAAGGCACTCTTCACCAAGCTCAAGGCGGCTGTGCGCACGGCGCCAATTGGGGCCTCTGATGCGCATCCGTACGAGCGCGAAGCGATCCAGGCGCTGACGGGACAGGAGACGCTGCCACTCGTGTACATCAACTCGAAGCTCGTTGGCGGACTTGAAGAAGTGCAGGCTCTCAACAAGGACGGGCGACTGCAGGCGCTGCTTGAACGATCCGGTGCGCTAGCTGAGCCAACTGTGTGGAATGCGATTACGCAGTACCCGCTGGTCGTGTTTTCCAAGTCGTACTGTCCATACTGCAAGAAGGCGAAAGAGACGCTCGCGGCGCTCGGTGCCAAACCGTACGTGTTTGAGCTGGATCTCCGCCAAGATGGTCCTGCGATCCAGTCGTTCCTGTTTCAGTTCACCCACCAGTCGACTGTGCCGAATGTATTCATCAAGGGCAAGAGCATCGGCGGTTCGGACGATACCGTCCGAATGTTCAAATCGGGAGAGCTCAAGGACAAGCTGAAGCGCGCTGGAGCCATCTAGAAAAACGAGTGGGAGCAACTTTCGTCTCACTTAGATTGCCTCGTCGCTAAATTCATGTTGAAGTTCGCTGTCTAATCTCTTGTTGGGCTTCGTGGGTCTCATGTTAGTTGACTCACAACGTTCCATCAAATGACAAGAATACACGTCTTAAAATTAATCCACCTTGCGAACGATCGATTCAGTCTGCAACAAAGTGCCTGTGCATGACAGACAGCAAATCACTTATCCACGAGTTTGATGTGATGTTAACCCCAACTTCACCCACGCAGCTGGAGACTCTGCTCAAGCGCCACCGCTCAAACCGGACAGGTTTGCTCGATCGCGATACACCGTTCCTGTGGCACCGCTTCTTGCTGTCGCTCTTTTCGTACGCACTTCTGCTCACTGATGTGCTTCACACGGTAGTCGGCATCCACAAGAACAACGCGTTCCCAGCATTGCAGCCAAGCGAGATTCTGATCTTCGGGTCATTCTCGGATTCCGTGCAGCACATTGAGCAAAACGAGACAGCGGTCTTGAAACCTCAGGATATCTGGATGTACAAGTTCGACTCGACTTCGATCGCAATCCGAGCGTACGCCGAGTTTTTCCAACTTGAAGCTCTGCTGCCTTGTCTGCGTTATCAGGAAGCCTGCATCCTAGTAGTTCTAACTTCATCGACAATATTTGAGCTGCTCGACTCTCTCGTTGAGACAATGGCTCGTCACAAAATAAGAGCGCCTGCACGATCAGGACTACCAACCTCTGTGACATTGCAAACAACCAGCAGATGGATCGACCGAGCCCACGACTTCATTCTGCCAGGATTCTTCGGGTTTCCACTCATCCACACAAACCAGGCTCTCTACTACACCGACGCGTTTCTGAGCTCCACGAATTTCCAGTTTTGCGGCGCCAATCGAGTTCGACCTTACACTTGCGCAGACTCGTGGACACACTTCGCTCGCCTGTGTCCCAGCTCCAGGTCCAGATGCAAAGATATCGGACGCATCTGGGAGCACATGATCAAGCGCGAGCAGCTTCTGCGAAGGCAATACAGCGACAACGTGAGTCTCGATATGCTGATACTTGAGGACCACGAGGGCTACAGCAAACCAGCGCTATCCTTCCACGGTCAAAAGATCTTTGACGTTGTCGTGATTACGTGGATCCACAATTGCACTGTGTCGCCGCCATCTGAGCCACAAAACTCCTCCCAGCATCCACCCACGTGCACCACCATCGCTGTCGACGACTGTCGATATGAAGGCGTGTCAGCGTCGGCAAGCGTTACTGATTGGTATAAGATCGTCGCCCTGCTGCGATGCATCGGTCAGAGCTACATGTGGCTCCGCGTGGCGCTGCTCTTTCTCGGTTGCTTCTACGCTCGACCAGCCGAGCCACGGTATCAGGAAGCACGTCTCCACACTCGCATCGCTGTTGCGATTCGCACAGTCTTCTTCATTCCGAGTCACGTCGCCGTGTATGGAAGAATTTTCCCCATCTCCTGCTACGTGCTTGCACACCTCATCGATTCGGCAATGGTCTACGAGCTCGTCTCGCAGCAATTCACTACGGCATTGGGCGTGTTCCACTTGAATTTCCACGACTTTGTTGGCGTGAGCGCCGTTCTCTATGCGCAGCGTGTGGGTCATCGCACTTGTGCTGCATGCACTGCTGTTCGTGCGCACGCGACGCAACTGGTCGCCTGTGATGAAAGGCGTCCCAGGGGTCCCTGAGCTCTCGATCACCTTCGTATCGTGTCTTACGATCATGGCGCAGTTCCGATCACTCAGATTCCGAGATGCACGCATCCAGTCTATATAGAAGTGGTCTCTAGCCAGCGAGTTGCAGCAATTCGTGCACACTCGTGCGATAACACCCACGGCATGTTGGAGCTACTCTTGTTCGGGAACACGCTGGATGTGAAGTGCTTGCTGGTGGCTGTCCTCGCGCTCTGCTTGATCACACTCACCATGACGTGTGGGTCGCATTTTCTGAACCGAATCATCCACGCGCTTGGTGGTCGACGTCACATCGAGATTGTGTTCTGGCCAAAGACACTCGTTTCATACGTAGCGGGCTCGCTCTGGAGCGCAAACGCGCTGGTCGTGAGCTGGACGGACATTTGCATGTCCATCAGTAGCGACGAAAACGATTCACACGACGAACACCACAGTCGGCATCATCATGTAGGCCCAAGGAAAGCGACAATACCGAGACAAGTCGCGTTCACAAACCTGCAGCGCGTGCAGAAGCTGCCTTGGCACGAGAAGCAAGTGCTGCCGTCGACATTGCTGCTCTACAACGACGCGAACGAGTCCAGCAGGTTGCTGCAGCACAGCCTCGCGATCCTGGACCAGCGCAGCCGTCAGGTCGAATCCATAGTGTACATCATGAACTTCACGGCGCTCACCGATCCGCTTGTGCTGATAACGTGCCGCTACTGCTTCTGCTACTGAGGCACGACGCTCGCTGTGTGCGAGTCGAGGGTCACGGGACGCGTCTTTCTCATTCCCACACAGGCGATGCGCAGACAGAGCCACCGCAACAACCCCATCGATTGTGGCGACTACCACGTACTCTGGGTCGGCGCCGCGGCGCAGCTCCCATGGCTCGACCTGCTCCAGTGCGGGTGACGTTGCAGAATGCGGAATGCGGAATGCGGATTCATACCAAGTTCAACCTTCAACTGAAACTTAGAGTGTGATTTAAAACTTCTTAGGTATTATTTAAAATATTTGAGCGCGTATTTATACATTTTGGAGTCATTTAGACCTCTATTGACCAAAGTGCATTTGTTTTTACTGATAAAAATGCGTAAAATAGTAGTTACGGCTGCTTAATACGTAGTAATTCCTCCTCTAATGCGTAGACACACATCTCATTCTGCTGGCAGAGACAACAATTGTAACCAGCACATACGCATAAGCAGCAAACGACTGAAAGATGCAGCTCGCCGCGTACTTGGACCACGTCGGCGCGGCGCTCGCGTCGAAAGACGGGCAGTCGCTCGCGCGTCTGCTCTCGCTCACGAAAAGCGCGGTCGATGTGGAGCTGCAGGCGCTCTCCGCGGACCAGCTGGACCGCGCGTGCCAGCAGAAGCTCGCGCGCTTTGACACGTTCGCGGAGGTGATCGCGGGCATGGTGCAAGCGCGCAAGCACATCGAGAACCAACGCTTTGAAGACGCGTACGCGAGCCAGATCGCGTCCGTCATGTACGTGTGTACGCTGCTGACTACTGCTATTGTTGTAGTATATCTGGTTATGTACGAGTGCACATGGAGAGCTCACACGGATCTGCTGTTTTATCTGTGGTGTCACTACTGAACAGCAAGTTCATGGAGGTCTTCCGAGGCGAGACGAACTGGGTCATGCCGCTCATGCACGTGATCGTGCTGGACACGCGCCTCGTCGCTGCGAGGGTGAGTCAGCATTCACTCTGCTTGGCATGCTCGTATCGTTCCGTAGGCTTACGGTTTAATTGTCCGTGGTTTGCGCGTTTAGGCTGATCGCGAGGCGTCGGAAAGGGCTGGTGATGAAGTCCACGATAGCCTGGTAAGCGCGAGTGTGCTATTGCAGATATGACTGGACTAATTAGTGCTACGTAGTAATGCTGAATCTAAATGTGGTTCTTTCAAATGCAGCGAAGCGCCGAGCAGCACCTGAAGAAAGGCTTCTCGATGTCGGCGAACGACCGCGCGCCGCCCGAGCACAACAAGAAGCTCGGCTCGCTCTTCATCGTGAACCAGCTCTTCAAGATCTACTTCAAGCTCAACACGATCCAGCTCTGCCGCAACCTGATTCGCGCGGTGGAAGGGCCGGCGTTCCCGGAGTTTGAGAAGTTCAACAAGAGCGACAAGGTCACGTACCAGTACTACGTCGGCCGCATCTCCATGTTCGAAGACCAGTACCACAAGGCCGAGAAGTGCTTGGACTACGCGTGGAAGCACTGCCATCAGAACAAGATCGCTAACAAAAGGTGCGTTATCGTGTCTTAAAGGATTGATTTGCTTCTGATATTGATGTATCTAACGTTTGTAGTATTGGAATACGTGTGCCTCTATAGAATGATTCTGCAATTCCTGGTGCCGGTGAAGCTGCTTCTCGGAGTGATGCCGTCCCCTCAGCTGATCGAGGCGTACGCGCTGCACGAGTACACGGGGCTCACGGACGCGATCCGCTGCGGAAACCTGCGCCTCTTCAACGAGTACCTCGACAAGTACCAGGGGCAGTTCATCCAGCAAGGCGTGTATTTATTGATCGAGAAGCTCCGACTCGTTGTCATGCGGAACCTTATCAAGAAAGTGTACGTCCTCATGGTATCAAGGATTGTCGATGTCTTGTGAGAACTGCCTGGTTTCCTGACACCAACCTTGTTGTTATCTGTCTGGGGGGTGTTTTGCTTCTCAGGTACATCATTCGCCAGAGTCACCAACTGCGTCTGCAGGATTTCCAGCAAGCGCTCGAGTTCATTCTCGGCGAGACGATGGAGATGGACGAGATCGAGTGCATCCTCGCGAACCTCATCTTCAAAGGCTACGTCAAGGGGTACATGTCCCACCAGAAGAAGATCCTCGTTGTTAGCAAGGCGCAGCCGTTCCCGTTGATCACGGAGGTCTCCAGCTAGATCAGGTGTGCACTGACCAGTCGGCTATTGAGGTGGTAAAAATTGCTTCTGAAGCTTTGGTTTCATGTTGAGACTCCCAATGAACACGGTTGACACAGGGAAACAACGATTACTTCTGCACCATGGTTCGCAGCATCGCCTCCAGCTCTGCGCGTCGAGCGCGCTTGTACTCATCGACAAGTTCTTCCTTGCTTTTCCCCATCTTGTCAGAGCCACCGACCAATTTGAGGATCGAGGCTGACTTCGGCTCATCAGCGAGTTGTTGTTGGTGTTGCTGTGGTTTCATTTTCAAAAGCAGGCGACTGTCTTTGCTGTTAGGCTGCTGGTGAGCATCCATCCGACCGGAGCGCTGGGATGTGCCTGATGTAGATACCCCGACGGTTTGCGAGTGAGCAGCAGTGTTCATATCGACAATCCCAGTTGCTCGAGTCGGCTGGTGTGAACTGTCCAGTTTCAGGTTTCCCAATGTCAAGCTGCTGAGCGCATCGTCTTGCTTGCTCAAGCTCGACAGCGACTTGGCAGGAAGAGGTGGGACAACGTCAGCCTGGCGCCTTGGTCTTTGCGATGGTTCGTCGTGTTTGATGGTGCCGTCGAGGTTCCCAACCGCACTTAGAGCGGACGAAATGGTTGATTGTCCTTCTAAAGCGGACGATGACCCACCTAGGTGCTCATTTGTTCTTCGTACAGGTGGTGGCACATACACGAGGTTGCGCAGCCGCTTCTCGACAGCCCACGTCCTCGTGACCGTCGCCTTTCCAGCAACCGGATCCAACTTCCCTGCATTGGGGCTCTCATGCGCTTTTCGCGCTCCTGGTTGCGTGTTTTGCGCCTCCATTTCCGCCTCAAGCATCCAGTTGAGACGCGCTTCTTTCGAGTGGAGCGAGTTGAGCAGACTGTCAATTTGCTGCATTGATCTGCCAATGTCTTCGTCTTCAACGTCGTCGTTGTCGTCCAGTGGTGCTCCATTGGACCTATTCTTTTCGCTCGCGTTGATCCCTGAACGGTTTAAATCTCGCGTCCCATCGTCTTCTGCCCTTCGTAACCTCGAGGCATTCGACAACTGTTGGAAACCTGTAGTACTTCCCGCAACAACGCCCGACTGCTTCTGGACCCCAGTCGAGTTGCTGATATTTGACGAAGGTACGGCGCTCCTGGGCTCCTCATTCTGTGCGTTCTGTGACGATTTCATAATCTTTTTGGCGGTAGTTTGCTGAGGCGATGGCCCATTCCCGAACGAGACCATCCCTCCTTTCCCCACCATCCGCTCTCCTCTGTCACAAGAAGAGCAAGTCCGCCACGTTAGTTCCCATCACGCAAATCAGGGCTAGAGTATCTTGTGTAGTACCTACCTCTCGATGAGCCGCGTGCGCTCCGAGTGCATCAAGAGCTCTTTCAGACGACGGTTCTCTTCCACGAGCGCGCTGTTCGCCGCGGCGATCGTACTGTCGGCAATGTCGCTGCTCTTGCGGTGCGCTTTCTTCAGGAGCTCACGGAGGCGATTGACCTCTACCTGTTGTAACGCAACGGTAATACATCAGTAAAACCTGGAGGACTGAAAACGTAGCTCTTCAATGTAACCTCAGCCCACTCACCCGCATGGTCTGGATCTGCTGCTCGTAGTACACGCGCTGCTCGCCCACGAGGTCGCTGCTGAACACTTTCTTCCGTATCGGGCGACAGCGCAGCGTCTTGAGCCGCTCGGCGAACCGCAGTGTCGCGAAGGATTCCTCGAGACTCTCCTTCGCGGGGCTGATCGTGATGATGAACGCCGTGCGGCCGATGCCCTGCAGACAGCTCTGCAATAGGCGCGTGAGGATCGAGTCGCGGAACGGGATGTGCGTGCGCTCTCGCTGCGTGAGCGCGAGCACGCAGTTGGTGAGCGCCGAGAGGCTCTTGTTGATCGACGAGAGCTCGCTCGCGTACTTGTCGCTCAGGTCGCTCCCGTTCACGTGCCACTTCTCCGAGCCTCTATGGGGAAGGGGATCACAGTGTTAGCGAAGCTAGGGTATACCACCAGATTGGATGACAGACTCACGCTAGGTCGACGAAGAACAGACGCGATAATCGGCTGCGAGGTGCTGCTGAGCCCTTGCTGCTTGGGTTTGTGGAACTTGAGCTCTTCCCGGGGCTTCCTTCACCGACTTCGCTGGTGCTAAAGTTCTTGCGCAAGGTGATCTGGAAGATTGAGTGGCCGCGACTGCTGTGCTGGTTGTAGAGATTGTCGCGGACCTCGCGGTTCATCGAGCCCTGATGAATACACGTACACAGATATCAGTGCTTTACACACATAGTGCTAAGAACAACGCTTGCTTGAATGAAGAGGTCGGTACTTCTCGGAACGCTTGCATCATTTCGTCCCTGGAGCTCAGGTTGCGCGACGTGAGCCCGTCCACAAACGCGGAGCCGTCCAGTTTCTGGCGAATCGAAAGACTCGGCGCCTCTTTCGTGGCCTTCACGCAGTTCCAACCCGCGCGATGGGTCACAGAACCACCACCAGTACCACCGCTGTCTCTGTCTCTCGCTCCCTTCTTTACAGATGCGGCAGTGTCAGCCGAGAGGATGTCGTAGATCTTTTCATTGTAGATCTGTTGTAAAAGGGGAGGGGGGACAATAAAGAAGGTTGCTCAGTCAACACTGTCATCAGACTTTGGTTCTCAAAACCATACAAAATCTCTCAACGTACCTCGATGAACGAACAGTAGATTCCGAACGAGATCCCACCTTCTGAGGCCGCTTTCTTCTGCTCCATCTGCGCAAAGAGCTTCTCGACACTGCGCGGCACGACGCCGTACGCGTCTCGGATCCCAAACCCCTGGTCGACATCTTCGACGCCCCGCTCGAGTCCGCTCATCGCTACAATATGCACAACATACCCATCAAACTTAGTTTGCAGAGTCATTTATTCAAATGACTAACCGACGAAGAGATTGAGTGAGGCGCCGTACTGTAGGTCTTCCCCGTGCCAGTTTGTCCACTGCAAACCAACACAAGAGGCAACAATCACACGAGAACCAAAATCCCAGTATCTGAGGATGAGATCTCACACAGCCATCGCCATAGAGTACAATGTTGGGATGCTACTACCCACTAGGCAAACACGCTGCAGTCGTAGCCAGCAAAGAGTCCGTCGATGCAGTCTGCGAGCCACAGAAAACGCAGGTAGATTATCAATCAGCTCACTGTGCCATTCGTTCGCTCTTCACGTCAGATTTTTGGGAGTTTAGTGGCTCACCTTGGACGCTTTCAAAGACCTTTTCCTGCGGGGCGGAGCCTGAGAACACTGCGTCCGCCATCAGGATCTTCATCTGCCCATTCTTCTCCCACATCATGTGATTGTCCTGTAGACGTACCGTCAAAAGTAAACCCATTAGTGTCCAGCAAACACCATTCAGGCATAGAACTCACACCGTACCTGTATACAAAGGGAGCTCGCAGTGGCTGCCGAGGTATCGCTTTCCTCCAGGTCAGGAGAAGTCGAGCCGTTGGTTCTCTTTGCAGTCGTCCCCCAGGGCTCTTCGTTCTTTTGCAGCGGCCGCACGCGCACGACTACCTTGAGCTTCTCCTCTTTGCTGTCGCTGTTCTCAGACGCATTGAGGAGAAGCTCATCTGTATCCTGGCCCTCTTCGTCCTCTTCATCGTCACCAGAGCCATTGCGCCTTCGAGAGTGCTTCATTGTCGCGCTCTTCTTGAGTTTGGTGGTATTGTGACCGATTCCTGGACAAAGATGACTTCAACTGGACTTGATTGAGTAACGAAAGAGCATTTGAGAGAGTTCATCAAAAATAGCCAACTAATAAACGACCTCCGTCCCGTCTTGACGATCAACGTGCTCTTTCATTCCAGGAAGGCGAAGAGGCTTCATACGAAATCTATAGCAAGCCTCACTATCAGTTTAGAGATGGTGGTGGGCTGCGTCGTCGTGGTCTATCGTTCCGGCTGGAAGTGCAGCTGCTGGCCCTTGACTTTCTTCGTGATCTGCGCAAATGGCATGGCGATCATTCAGAGAGGTCAGATAAACTTAAGCTACAGAATGCAGCGACGGTGTTCAGCATCAATTCGTACCCGACATCCACCCAACGTAAGCTTCTTCCCGGACTCGAGCTGCTTGATGTCGCTCACGAGCCTCGAGATCGACGCGAGCCGCGGCGGTGTGTCCTTGTTGCCGACGCTCAGGATGATCTCCGACACCACGCGGATGCTGAGCTCCTCAAACATCTTCTCGTCGTCCAGGAACGCCATTTTCAAGACGATGAGGTCTGGTTCCCATTTCAAGGCGTACTTGCGGAAAATGCGGCGCTCTGATGAACAATACCCACACATATTTGCTAGGTTAGTCAAACTGACGTATTAGCACGGGAAAGTTGTCAAAATGGATGCTAAACAGCTCGTTAGACGTCGTACCTGCGCGCGCAAACTCCTTCTTGGCTTTGGCTGCATTTTGCTGGAAATCTGAGAAGAGCTGCAAGATCGCTGGCCCCCGTTCGGTCTCGAGACGCTCCAGTTCCTGCCGAAAGCAAGAAGTTGTTAGTGTTCTCGACAACACAACGAGCTCAGCTATCGTTATAGACACCTTACCTTTCGAATGCGAATGCGATCAAACTGGAGCTTCTCGTTCGACGGGTCTTCGACCCATTCCTGGTTGAAGCGTCTGCAGGTTTCCTTCAGCTGCGTCTTCGAGACTGAGAGCAACGGGCGAATGAGCTGCACTTGTCCTGGAGTAGTAGTAGCATGTGATCCCTCGGTTTCGTCATCATCATCACCTCTGAGAACCAAACCCTCGTTGTCATCCGCGTTCTCACCATCATCGCCTGTGAACAGTGTGGAAACACTGGAGATCCCTGCCAACCCGTTGATGCCGCTCGCTCTGCCCAGTCGGAAGAGCACAGTCTCCAGTTGATCGCCGAGGTTGTGCGCCACAAAGAGGTACTTGACCTGCTTCTCGCGACAGACCTGCTGCAGCAGCGAGTAGCGGTATCGGCGCGCTTCTTCCTGCAGTTTGCTATATCGGGGCTTTGCTGGCTGGCGCTTCTCTGGTGCGGACTCATCGCCACCTTCTCCTTCGTCTCCTTCGCTTGTCCATTCGCACTGCGCGATCACGTGCTCGACGTCCCACTTCTCACGCACGATCTGTCCGATGTCCTGCGCTTCTTGCGTGCTCTCTTGGCGCAGTCGGTGGTCCACCGTGATCGCGAGCAGCGGCGTCTGGATCTTCTGCTGGCGCAAGTGCTCGCGCAGCAGCAGCGCCAGCGCCATGCTGTCTGCGCCGCCAGAGAGCGCGACTGCGATGGGGAATGCGTCCTCATTGCTACCATTGCGCTGCTGCTCTTGCGCTTCGGCGTCCAGTTTGCGCAGCTTCTTCACCGAGAGCCCGGTCTTGCGCAGCAATCCAGCGAACGCCGGCGCGGTCACATGCGCCACCACTGAAGCAGGCTTCTTATGCAGCTGCTGCTGTTGGCGGTGGCTCCCGGTTGCGAAGCCCAGCGCTCCATGGAGCTGCAGGCGACTGGCGACAATCGGTCGCGTCAATTGCCTCCGCAGCATCATGGTGCAATGCTGCTTGTTGTTGATTGATTGAGCTGCTGGTGGCGGAATGGATGTGTTTGGGTAATTGGGTGGTCACCTCAGAATCTGAGGATGATGATGGCTGCGCTATTTTTAGCCGCAGAGCTCTAATCTGGTAATGCACATGGAACGAATGTGAAGGTGATGAATGCCGGCGATCACATGCCGAGCTTTGATACAGAGCAAAGCAGCAGCGCAGAGCGACACCATGACGGAAGAGCTCGTGAAGAAGAAGCTGGAGCTGCTGGGCGTCCAGAAAGCCAAGGCGGACCGCATCAATGAGCTGCTCAACGGTGCGTCGTCGCCAGTTCCCTCTCATGGGTTTGTTATCCATCATCATGGCGCGCGTTCATCTTATCTCACCATCCACCCATTAAAAAAATCACTGCATCCAGGTCCCGGCGGCTTCAACGAGGCGTCGCGCAAGACGTGCAAGAACCTCGAGGCGGCGATCACGGCGTCCAAGCGGCCCGGGTACTTTGCGTACTACGAGCAGCCCGACCACTTGACCGCCGCCGTGCGCAGCGGTGAGGTCGAGCGGCTGCAGGAGCAGGTCGTGCAGCTCCAGAAGCAGATCGACCAGCTCAGCGACAAGATCGAGGCGCTGGCGTCATCAGCAGCACCAGGTAGTAGTGATCAGCCAACTGGCACAGGCTCCCCAAACGTGCACAACCTCAAGCAGTGGTTCGCGACGTACGGCTCACCAAAGCAAAGCGAAGGCAGTAGCAGCAATGCGGACCTATACACCAACTTCACGCCCAACAAGAAAGTCTACGGCGGCACGTCGCACTACTCGGCCTTCCGGTCGCAGTCGAGCACGATGAAGAAGGGCAGGCTCACCAAGTAGTAGATGCTGGGGTTTCCTTCATCAAGCGCATTAGAATCATCATAACCATCACCATAGAACAGCAATCGCAAAGAAAAAAAAATGGATTATTACCGTGACGGATTACTATCTGTTGAACAACAACGCGAGACAAACGCTACGAGTGACAGGGCTTCGCCGTCGTCGTCACCATTCTTGTCTCTGGGCTGCTATCAACGCTGTTGTCTTGTGTGTTTGTTGTTGTTGTTGTGTGTGTGTGTGTGTGTGTGTGTGTGTGTATGTGTGTGCTTGCGTATGTGCGCTTGCGTGTGTGGGGATGTGGGGACAAATAGTTTAGAACGACGCGTACTTGCCGAGCTTCTCCACGTTGCGGAAGTCAGCGCCGGCGTAGCGAGCCTTGTCGCCGAGCTCCTCCTCAATGCGCAGGAGCTGGTTGTACTTGGCCAGACGCTCCGAGCGGCAAGGGGCACCAGTCTTGATCTGGCCGGCGCTCAAACCGACCGCCAAATCGGCAATGAACGAGTCTTCAGTCTCACCCGAACGGTGGCTCGTCATGATGGCCCAGCCAGCCTTCTTCGCCATGGTCACGGCTTCGATACTCTCAGTCACCGAACCGATCTGGTTCACCTTGAGCAGGAGCGCATTGCACGCCTTGGAGTCAATCGCCTTCTGCACGCGCGTTGGGTTCGTGACCGTGAGGTCGTCACCGACGATCTGCACATCCTTGCCCACCTTGGCAGTGAACTTGATCCACGAGGCCCAGTCGTCCTGGTCAAATGGGTCCTCGATCGACACAATTGGGCTCGTGTTCTTGCACTTGGCGATGAAGCTCTCGTACAGCTCAATGAGCTTGTCGGCCGAGATCTTGTCCGAGTCCGCGGCGTTCGGATTCTTGAAGTCCAAGTTGTAGCGAGCGTCGTCCTTGCCGGTGTAGAACTCCGAGGCAGCGACGTCCATGCCGAGCTGCACCTTGCTGGCGTAGCCCGAGAGCTTGATAGCTTCCTCGATCAAGTCAATGGCTTCGGCGTTCTCGAGAATGTTTGGGGCGAAACCACCCTCGTCACCGACGGCGGTGGCGTCCAGACCGTAGCGGCCCTTGATCACCTTCTTCAGGTTGTGGTACACCTCGCAACCAATCTGCATGGCCTCCGAGAAGGTCTCGGCGCCGACTGGGAGAACCATGAACTCCTGCATGGCGAGCTTGTTACCGGCGTGCGAGCCACCGTTGATGATGTTGAACGATGGCACTGGCATGCATGGGGTTGGGTTGCCGGCGAGGTTCGCAATGTGCTGCCACAGTGGCACCTTGTTGGCCGCAGCACCGGCCTTGCAGACCGCGAGCGATACCGCCAAGATGGCGTTCGCGCCGAGCTTCTTCTTGCACCAGCCCCATTCGTTCTGCGTGCCGTCGAGCGTCTCGACCATGTACTTGTCCAATTCGGATTGCTGGGTCTCGTCCTTGCCGATGAGCGTCGGCGCGATGATCTCGTTCACGTTCTTGACGGCCTGGAGCACGCCCTTGCCCAAGTACGCCTTGCCGCCGTCGCGCAGCTCGAGCGCCTCGAACTCGCCGGTCGACGCGCCACTCGGCACGGCGGCGCGGAAGAGGCCGAGCTCCGTGGTGAGGTCCACCTCAACGGTCGGGTTGCCGCGGGAGTCGATGATCTGGCGCGCGTGGATCTTCTGGATTGGCATCTTGCTGGAGGGAGCGCTGGTTGAGATGTGGGGGCTGCTTGGGAAATTGCAAAGTGAGAGAGGACTCTGTCGAATGCGCGGGGGCGGGCAGCGGGCGGGCTTCACTCTGTGTGCTCTGTGAGGCGGAGACCGCAAAGGCAACTTGGCTATGAAACCCAAGTGCCACCTAGATCTCGTCACGCGTGTCTCTTGTGGTGGTTGATCAGTGCATTTAGCCTATAACAAGTTGGTTACATAACCATATGTGCCTAATTCGCAAAACAGCACCTTAAAAGTCCAATTTTAGGCTTTGGTCACTATAAACATAAATTTGAGGTTACACCAGCTCTAAAACCATGATCTCCCCTCATAAAACTGAGTCCACGGAAATTTCACTATTCGGTTCGTGGAAAAAGTGGGGGATTTCGTCACTTTTTCCGCGAACCTGTTCACTCCATACATTCTTTACAAACGTCAAGTGTGCTCTCCTGTGAACAGGGTTTGCGGGAAAAATCATGGGATGACCCAGTCCTGGGAGGTTCCTAATTGGCGTCTCTGTTGCCTGGATTGGTGTGGAAGTGGATGAATGACACCATTTAGGGACCTGGTTTTTTCTGCTTGGGTTTTGTGAAGATGTGCGTCACCTTGGTGCGTGTCTCTGCGTCATCACATGTCGCAGATGCACGAGACGGCGGAACATAAAAATGCGTGTCCTTGTAGTAAGGTAAACAGCATTGGTAGAAGGACACAACAATGATAGTGAACATGGCAAAACTCAAACAGAATTACAAACGTTCTTAAAAAGGGGAATTTGAACAAATGGTGGAGAGGCTCACAAACATTCGGCACCCATTCACCCATCAGTTTTGAGCTCAATCAAACACCTATCACCCTTTTACCCACATTTTTTCCTCAACTAATCAAGCTACAAACATCAGCACCCATTCACCCTCTGATTTTATCACTGCCCAACTTGTTACCATCGAACACAAGGATTTTCGAGAATGCTCGGCTCGCTTGCTTTTGAATGGATGCAGCAGCTCTGCGCCGTTTCGTTTCGTTTTGACTGGACAGCTTCCATTTGTTTGTTCCGATCGCTCGCCGCCATCAAGAGCTCATTTGCAATCGACAGCAGCGATGGCGAAAGGAAACAAGAACAGCAGCAGCAACCAGCAGAGCAAGGCGCCAGCGGCGGAGAAGAAGGCCGCGCCTCCCCAGGAGGTCGTGGCGGTGCCGGGCTTCTTCGGCCACGTGATCCAGCCGGGCCAGAAGCTGCTCTGGGCCAACGAGGTGGAGGAGTTCTGCCTGCAGCTCAACTCGGCGGCGCTCGGCGCGACCGTGACCGCCGGCCGCTCGACGCTCTTCGTGCTCGCCAAGGAGTCCAAGATCGCGCTCTGCACGCTCATCCCAGAGAGCAACGAGCAGTACACGCTCTCGCACACGTTCACGCCGCTGGACGGCGAGATCGAGTTCGTCGTGGAAGGCGTGAACGCGATCCACTTGACCGGCTTCATCGACGTCCAGGAAGAGGACGACGATGAGGAGGGCGACCACCACGACTTTGACGGCGAATGCGACTCGTGCGACGACGAAGGCCAGGAAGGCGACTCGGACGACTCCATGGACGACGACGAGGAGATGATGGTGTTCGGCGACCAGTCCGACTCGGACGACGATGACGACGAGGAGGAAGACGACGCTGAAGACCGCTTCGAAGTGATCGAGGAGCGTGTCCACGGTGAAGTAGCGCCTAAGAAGAAGGAGGACAAGAAGCCAGCTGCCGCTGCCGTCAAGGCGTCGCCAAAGGAGGACAAGAAGCCTGCCGCCAAGAAGGAGACTCCAGTGAAGAAGGAGGCTGCCGCTGCTACTACCGCCTCTCCAGCGAAGAAGGAAGCTGCTGCGCTAACCAAGAAGGAGATCGCTGCCGCCGCCAAGACCGAGAAAAAGATCGCGGACAAGGTCACAGAGCTGACCGCGTCGGCCACGAGCAACAAGAAGCGCGCGGCGCCGTCCGAGTCGGTGGACGTGCCAAAGAAGGCGAAGAACTCCAAGCGCGAGTACAAGGGCGTGACGATCGAGGAGCACGCTGTGGGCAAGGGTCCGACCGTGATGAAGGGCCGCAAGGTGAGCATCCTATACAAGGGCCGCCTCGAGAACGGCAAGCAGTTCGACGCAAACCAAAACCGCAAGAAGCCGTTCACGTTCCGCCATGGCATCGGCGACGTCATCAAGGGCATGGACATCGGCATCGAGGGCATGCGATCGGGTGGCAAGCGCACGATCCTGATCCCGTCCAAGCTCGGCTACGGCAAGGCCGGCGCGGGCCCATCCATCCCGGGCAACGCTAACCTCATCTTTGACATTGAACTCCTATAGACACTAAACCAATATTGATGCATTTCATTTTTCACCCACACACTCACGCATGCATTCATTCATTCATTCATTCATTGCCGTTATCGTTATCGTTATGTATGGCATCTGTCTACAGTATTTACTTTCGCTTCCTACTTACTTGATCATGAGCGAGAAGACGAACGAGTCAAAGCTCGCGCGCTCCTTATCGCTCGTGCACTGTTGTTGTTGCTGTTGTTGTTGTTGGCTTTGTATCCGAACGCGTGGTGGAGGGGACGTAGATGTCGCCCCGCCGCACTTTTCATTCCGCATCTCACCCATGCCAGCGCGCATACTGGCAGTGGTGGTGGTGGTGAGCGATGGAGACGGCGACGACGTCCTCAGCGGCTCTTGTGGCGCGCGCGCCGCAGACGCGATCGCCCAATCGACGAGCTCTCGGAGATTTCGCGGCATCGGCGGCCGTGACGTGTGTGCAGCTGGTGGCGCAGTGGCTCCCCGAACGCGAGTTGTTGCGCGGCGCGAAGGTGCTCGGGTGCTTTTTCTATTATGGTGAGTGTTCTGAAAGGAGCCAAGCCGCTCATGAAGGGAGAGCGGCCCTCGTGTGCTATGCCATCGTGTCTTTGTTGGAACCCATATGGGTACGGACGACCTTGAGACAGAACAGACCCACTGAATCTTGTTTTGCATACTGAACTGACTATTTAGTCGTGCGCTTTCGCCGTGCGGTCGTAGAGAAGCGCCTCGCCGCCGTGTTCCCGCACGTCGCTGCCGCCGAGCGAGCGACCATCGCGCGCGACGCGTACGTGCATCTCGCGCTCACGCTGCTCTGGTTCCTGCGTCTGCCATCGCTGGTGCTGGTTGATGCTGCGAGGCAGAATGTCGCAGAGAAGCTCATCGACTGTGGAGATTCGTTCTTCCATGATTTCCAAGCCACGGTGTTGAAGGCGAAACGCAATGCTATCATCATGACGGGCCACGTCGGTAAGGTATTCGTGAAATGTGTCATGGAATCTCTGTAGCCGCTCATTATGGACTGACTCGCAATGCGTTGGGGTTCATAGGAATGTGGGAGCTCCTCCCGGCTGCGCTGTCGAGCCCGTTGAGCCACCAGTGGATCGTGTATCGCCCACTGCATCAGCCTGCGCTCGATCGCATCGTGAACCGCATCCGCCAAGCGCCACAGCGGCAACTTGTACCGGTACGTTCCTCTCAATTTGGACGCTTACATAAACAATGTTCGTTGACTCTTGTTTGACTGGTATTTGGAATCCTGGTATATAGGACAAAAACTGCTTTGCCCTGCTGCGCAATGAGCTGCTGAGATCATCATCAACCGCGCAGCTCATCGGATTAGTCGCCGACCACCGAGCCAGCAACCCGGCGAGACGCGTCCAGGTCGATTTTCTCGGTCAGCGTACGAATTTCCCCACTGGAGTTGCTCGTTTGTATCGGAGTGGATCTGGAAACAACAGCAACTCGCCATCTTCGACGCTGTGGTTTGCTGCGCTGCTGCACAACAGAGAGTTCTATGAATTGCCAGCAGATCCCTCGCTGAAACCTTTCAAGCTCACGATTCGTCAGGTCGGTGCGCAAGAGTCACAGACAACAGGTGAAGAAGACTCGCAGCAGCTCCAGGTCGCCAGCATCACGCAGAGCTACGCGACAATGCTGGAGGAAATTATCCTCAAGCACCCGGAGCAGTACCTGTGGATGCACGACCTGTGGAACGACAAGAAGCCCTTCATCATGGACGTATCCTAAGAGAGACTAGCAGAAGATATCAAACGCCATCGGGACAATGAAATACTTAGTACTGTTCTTCTTGTTCACGTGTTGATCAATCATCTGACGCATACGAAGACTTGCTAAAGTCAGCCTGCATCTCTTTTCTCACTGCATCAACCACGAAGACACATGCGTGTCTTTCCTACAATTCATCCTTGTCGGCACCACCAGCGCCAAGGATCTCGCTCAGAATGTCGTCGTCGTCTTCATCTTCAATCACTTCCACCTTGGCGTCTTCACCGTTCCATGGCTCCACAGTCTTCAATTTTGGGAACTCGTCAAAGCCGACAGTCGCCTCCTTGCCCTGAAGCACTCCCTGCAAGAACGTTTCGATCGACTGCGCCGAGAAAGCGCCGCGCTGCACGACGTAGCGCTTGCGATCCAAGTTGATCGCGACAACCGAAGGGTATCCGAACGTCAATTCAAAGCGCTTCTCAAAAGCAAGCTGGTCGCCGCCCTGGATCCAACCAAACTTGAATGGCTTGCCACGCACTAACTTGGCAGCCTCTTCCAAAGCGCTCAAGTAGCCTTCACGACCGCTCTTGCCGCTTTCAGTGAGGTGAGGCAGCACAGCGATGACGCAGCTCGACTTGCCGCTGCAGAAGTCGGTGAGGACATCAGCAGAGTACAACTCCTTGATCTTGAGTCCGCCACCCATCTTTTCAAGCGCTTGGAGCGCGTACGAGGTGATACCAGAGGCGGTACGAGCTCCCTGGTAGTCCTGGGCATCGTCAGCAGACGAAGCGGTAGGACCAAACACCTTGATCGTAGGGAATCCGCGAATGCCGTATTCCGCTGCCTTCTTCTCGTGAGCAGTCGCGTCCAAGGCGCCAAGCTTCACGACTCCCTTCAGGTCAGACGCAGCTTGCTCCCACTCTGGAGCCAAAGCTTTGCAGTGACCGCACCATGGCGCGTAAAACTCCACGAGCCAGACATCGCCGCTGTTCAAGACGAGGTCGTCAAAGTTGCTGTCCGTGAGCGTCACGACGTCGGTCTTTGGGTCCTGCGATCCCTTCGAGGAAGACGACGGCTTCTTCTTGTTGCTCGACGATGACGAGCTCGATTTCTTCGACGCACCGCCCGAAAGGCGCGACTTGACAATCTTTCTCGTCTCCGCAATCGCAGCATCGACGATGCCCTGCGCAGTGCGCTGTCCCTGGTAGTCAGTTGGCGATTTCTTGTTCTCGCCAAAGACCTTGATCGTTGGGAACCCTTGCACGCCAAACTGCGCAGCGAGCTCCTTGTGCTGGTCGCAATCAACTGCAAACGCGTAAACGCACGGACACAATCACACAGTCAGCTTCCACATACAGCAGCCCAAAATGAGCTTAATCGTACACCCATCTCCGTGTTACCTGCAGCGACGTTCACCACACCTTCAAGCGCCTTCGCCGCTTTCTTCCACTCTGGTGCGAGGTTCTTGCAGTGACCACACCACGGCGCGTAGAACTCCACAAACCACACACCCGAATCTTTCTGCAATCACACACATACACACACAGCATCGATCAAGTCACTTTGTGAAGCTCGAATAATACACCACATCCGAAAGCAATGGAGGGTCCAGCGAACCTGCATCTCGCGGAGGCTCTTTGGGTCGAGGAGCTTCACGGGTCCCTTGCTGTTGTACATCGCCTGCGCGTCCGTGAACAGACACAGCAGCACGGCCAGCGCCATCGCCGCCATCGCCATCGCCTTCGTCGTGATCGCCATGACGTTCACTTGCTTCTTCTTCGCAGTCGCCACACTAAATCCAAATGTGACGCCATTGAACAAAAGTATCCTTAAGGCATTTTTGAGGTTATTCAACCACGTACACCACGTGAAAGAGCAAGATCTCCTCTTTCGATTGAGCTATTCAGCGTTGGAATTGGGGTTCTAGATCAAGATATATGG
>JAASFI010000641.1:0-20886 GCA_023333705.1 Globisporangium viniferum | reverse complement strand
CAATAAGTACAGAAGGATCACCACCACAACCGTCACCAACGCCGACAACAATGCCACAACAACATCAAGAGAGACGGTTCGAGAAGCAAAGAGTCCTGTTTGACGCTGTTGCTGTGCGAGGCTTTGAATGTCCAAAAAGCACGTCTGGGTGCGAGGGCGGCGGCGGGAGCGACAGCACTTCCTCTGGGCCGATGATGTCCGGCGCTGGCAGTACTGGCGCTAACGATACTGGTGCTGGTGGCGCCACAACGGCGGCGGCAGAGCCTCCTTCGACTGCTTGCAGTTTTGCGTGTGTGCAATCTTGTGTATTGAGAATTTGGGGCTCAACTTTCTGAAATGTATCCTACGCGACTGGTGCGAAATCGAGCTCCGTCATGATGCGATCTCCTCGCACCTCGGACTCTTCCAGGCCAGCTCCCTCTCTGCTATTGGGCGCCATTCCGTCAGCAGGACCTCCACTGACTTGGCTGCCTTTGTCGGGGGCTGGAGCAGCGACGATGGTGTGATGATGACTCGAGTCCTGTTCTGGGGGATGCAACGCGTCGACCTGATCATCTTCAGCTTCACCATTGTCAGAGTCATCGTCAGAGTTGAGATTCGCAGCATCAGCCTCGACAGCGTCGAGGTCGTCGTTTGCCCACGTGCTGACGCATCCGTAGGCGAATCGAGAGTTCTGCAGACGCGATTTCACGACTTGCACGGCGCTTTTCCTCCGTTTCAGGTGTGGCGTCGTAGCGAACGAAGAGGAGGAGCTCACACTCTCATCTTCCGAGTCGAACCCCACTGCCTGAGAAAGCGCGCCAGAGAGAAACTCGTCGGCTTTCACGCCGTAGACCTACACATTGCAAGAGAGATACAATGAATGGGGATGTGAGCATTCTTTATACCTCAAACATTCACTCATGTAATTACAACCAAATTGAGCTATCTTTGTTTCGTACCTTTCGCGCCAACGGCACGAGGTTGAGCAGCATCTGCACTGTCGTGTGCAGCTGGTGGGTCATGCTCTGGTGGTTGTGCGCAAACACCTGCACCTCGAGCTTCGCCTCTTCTCTCTGGTGGGTCACACTCGCCAGCTGGACGCGTAGCTGCTCCATCTCTTTCTGCATGCGCACGCATTTCTAAAGATTCAATACAGAACAAAACAGTAGTGAGTATCGATCACGATACAGAAGTCTTGATAGAAACTCTTTCAAAGCACTTTGTATCAAGATTTCGTCGTTGTACCTCTTCAGCTTCGCGCAAGTGCGATTTCGTGGACACGAGGTCGCGTCGAAGCGCCGCCTGCTCTTTCTTCATAAAGTCCAGCTGGTCCTGCGCATGTTTCGCCGAGCGCTGGTGCTCAAGCTCCTCAACGAGGTCGTCTGCGTGCTGTTGAAGTCTGGAATGGAGCAGATCATTAAGTGACGACAAGTCGGATGAACGCTCCGAGTAGCTAGAGCCAATCGCGATCCCCGGGATGTTCTGCAGTATCAAAAAAATAAATAGAGACTCTCTCGTCAGCACGAGATCCAGCCCAATCATACCACTGCTCTCAGTGGTGGACCTACCATGAGGCGATTGATGCTCCAGCGGTGGCTTGGATTCAGCATCAGTGTCCGCTGTAGAATCGGCCGGAGCTCTGCGTGCACTTCGTCGATGGCGCTGCCCAGAGCGCTCTCGGTCAGTGCGCTAACCAGGTGCAGGATCTGCTCGTCGCCAACGAGTTTGCTCCATAGCGCAAGTCGGTCGATCAGAGTCGTACCCGTTGCCAGCAAGTATCTATGAAATAGCAGAGTAGCATAGAGTTACCACCGCTTCTCATCTCAATATAGTGTGGCATTCACAAAGGGTAGAACAACGTACACGAGACAGCCAAACTGCCACATGTCGGACGCCGCAGTGGGCGAGAACGACTCGCCACTCAGAAACGCCTTCGCGGCCTCTGGAGGACACGAACGCGAGTCCATAGCGCGCATGCTGACGCCTCTCTGCTCATCGAACGCTCGGCTCGCGCTGAAGTTGAACAATTTCAGCCCCGGGGTCGTGAAGTGACCGAGGTTGCCCAGGATCTACCAACCACACAACGTTATCACACACAAACAGAAATTGTATGTGTGTGAGCTTTCTACCAGTCATTTCAAAGGAGGTTCTAGTAAACTTAGGAAGAGAGGTACACTTACGATGTTTCCGTGGACCATGCGCGCTGATCGGTGCCAGAAGTACACGCACTCGGCAACATCGCTGACAATCGCTTTCACGGCACCAACGTCTTCGAGCTTCTCTGCTGCGAGCCCTTCGAGACTGTACACCGGCGCCTCGGTGACGAGCGCGTGGTTGAGGACCACAGGGGTGTCGCTAGCAGAAGCGAAACTACAGACGTTAGTATTAGTACAAGTCAAAAGATGGAAGGCAAAGAACGAGAGTTCCTCAGACGCTGATACGTGTTTTTCAGCGAGCGACTGACAAAGAAAGCAGCAGAAAGCTCGCTCTTCCTTACCCGGTCTGGTCTTCAGGCGCGATCGACGAGCTGCGCAGCGTGACGCGCCGCTTCGCGTCGTCAAATTCGTCGACGATCTTCAACGAGAAATCTTTCCCGTCGCCTCGACGCACGTCACTGTCATTGTACTGCCATGACAACAGATTTGAGTACACAGTTCTCAGCTTCTTCAGAGTATACAGTAGCGAGTTCTTGTGCATTGAGAACAACATTGTCGTACCGTTTGCTTGAGCTGCAGCATCATGTCGCGCTCGTGGGCTGCCGCCTGCGCAGTCGAGAAGAACCGCATCATCACTTTTGTCGCGGACTTGGTGTCGATCGCAACGTTCGTCTGCACGTACAGCACCTCCGAGTCGATCGCAAACGAGACACACTGACACGCGACGCTGAGGAAGTCGTAACGGAGGCGATACGAAGACGGGCCGCTGATCAGCAGCGCGCTGATCTCGGGGGCCGACACGGGGTTGTCCACGAGGTACTGCACGGGCAGCTTCAGCTCCTTGTCTGCGATCGTTGCCGCGCCAGGCCACGCGTCAAAGAGGATCTCGATCACAACTGAGGTGACGCTCAGATTGCAGCAAATGTGGTGCAGTGGCGTTCTGCCGTCCTGTTTGGTTAGACAAGCCATTTTCAACAATGTTAGAGCAGCAAAACCATGTTCAGTATCCCCCTAGTTGGTGATAGATAGAATGAAGAAGCGACTTTACCCTGTCAATCTGCCGCACAAGGTCGCTCGATCGCTCGAAGAAGAGCCAAAGGATCTCCGGCGAGAGCGAGCGGCTCATGCAGATGTAGTGGAGCGGCGATCGGCCGTGCTAATATATCATCAGTTTCATGTTGGTTAGTAGGATTTCGCCATACTGTAGCATCGTAACAAGGAACAAATGCTCAAATCACGTACCACGTCTTGCGCGAACGCGTCCTCGCTGCACATGAGCAACAGCGCGCGGAGATGCGCCGGTGATATCGATTCGTTCATGCAGAGCACGTGAAGCGGACTCGCGCCAAACTGCAACAAGTACAAAACAGGGGAATGAATCACCATCATAATTGAGGCTTCACGACACCATCATCATAACAGATGAAGCGGAGGGAAAAATAAGAGAAACACAGGAGCAAACCCACCGCATCCAGCGCGTTTGAAGCGCAGTTTTGCTTGTCGAATGCGAGAAAATCCGCCAGCAAGTCGGCTGTGACAGCTTCATTCGCGCAGAGCGAGTGCAAAGGCGTTGTGGCGTTCTACAAAAGTACAGAGGTACACCAGAGACAGTATTGATAAGTTGGTTCACAGTGCACGTGTACAATTTCATGTTTGTATCAATGGTACTCACGAATGCAGTAGCGTAGACGGCGTCTGGGCTGCTATTGACGAGACAGCGCAGCAGTTCGGAATCGGTTGCGCTGTTTTGGCACAGAACGTACAACGGGAGCTCGTCGTTCTGCAAATAAACAATGTCGATCAATAGCAACAAGTCAGGTCCAGTCAACCATCTTGGGCTTTTCCTGCGTGCCTCTGTTTTTTCTTCAAGCCACGCACCGAGTCCTTCTGGGAAGCTGAGCTGGCGGCGACTGCTGCGAGAACTTGCTGTAGAATGTCCGCATCCAGCTGCTGGAGCTCGCAGACCCAGTGGAGAACGCTTCGTCCGTCCTGCAAAACAGATTAGAACAACCCCAGACAGCGTCAAATTCCCTATTGCGTGGTATACAGGAGGCTCATATAAATGTATAACAGCAGTACCTTGTCGATGGACCTCGCTGCTTCCGGACAGCAGGCGAGCAGGTAGAGCAGCGTGTCTTTCTTCACACTCGGCGACATCGCCAGACAGTGCAGCGGCGTGCGGGATTCCTACAATATCCTCAGTCAATACCCAGCTACCAGCAAACTAGGTACATCCTTATCACAACAAGCCCAGAGGACGACAAGATGCGACTCGCCTGGTTCTTCATGGCGTAGATCTCGTCCGCGCCAAGCTGTCGGAGCATCTCGATCTCGCATGGAGCGCTGTTGGCGCAAATGTAGTGCAGCGGCAGATTCGAGCGCTTGTCGCACATGGCGACGCACGCTGGCAGCGCCGCGACGAGGACCTCGACCGCCTGAGTAGTCACGCTTGGGTTCAGGCACAGCACGTGGAGCGGCGTTTGTCCCATCTGCGCACGACGTGCGGAGCATAGAAGACCATGCCATAGTTGAGACCTTAGCTGTCCAAGCAAAGACATGCGTAGGGCTCGTCATATAACAGCGCACCTTGTCCATACATCCAGCGCTCTCTTCATATCCGTTGACCATCGCAGCGATCACGTCGACAAACAGGAAATTGGGCATCAGCGCGCACACCAAATGCAACGGCAGTCGCTCGTCCTACGCGGAATTCAAGGTGCCGCAATCAGAAAACCAAGCGTCATCCCAAGTATCTCTACCAACGCATCAAGCGCCAAACCTCGCTCCACACGCGCAGCACTTGCGGGTTCTGCGCCACCAGATCGCGCATTTCCTGCGCGTCCTTGCTCTCGACCGCCAGCAGTAGCCTCTTGAACGCCTTATCGTTCTGCTCTGCGTCGTCACGCTTCCCAGTCGGCACTATTGCTGCGCCTGAGCTGCTGCTGGTACCGTCACCGCTGTTGTCACACGCCGCAGCGCTACTCTTGCGCAGGCGATTGACGCCGATCATCGCCTTCATGGACTTACTGAACAGTGCACTCGAGTACCCACTGGACCACGCAGTCGCCGTCACTCTGCTGTCTCTGACCGCAGGCGCATCGCCCTGATGCTGCGGTGCTGGTGAAGGCAGCGGCGTGGCGTCCGCGTCCAGCTCCGACGCGTCCAGGGGCTCCATCATGACGACTACTGTCAAGTCAAATGCGAATATCTTTCTGTGGAAAAAATCAAAGTAGTGATTTTAACAGCTCTTCAAGATCGCGATTTTAAGGCGAAAATACTACCCTGGCAATATTTTCGACCAATTATAAACGCGACAAACATCGCCAAATTGCCAACCAATTATTCAATAGCAAGCAGATTTGTGGCTCGAAGCAACAATCATAACCATGCATCCAGCCAAGCTCTCTCTCTCTCTCACACACATGCAACCCTCACTCGACAAACACACAGACGAGCACCATCAACTGGCCTCACTCCACCGAGTGACGGTCCTCCTCACCACTTGAACTTGTACCACGAAGGTGGACACTCGAGTCCTACGCGCTTCACCTTCTCCTCGTCTTTGCCCTGAGCCCAAATGCTCGCCGCGCCGCCCGCGTACGACGCCAAGAGCCCCTCGCCCGTCACAGTCGCAAACGCAAACTCTTCGACCTCATTCCTCTCAACCACCGTAAAGATCTCGACCGTCTGGATCGCAAAAGCGTGTTGCGAATGCATCAGATCGCACAGAAACTGGTAAAAGTAGTCAAGGTGGAGCGTCTGCTTGTGGTGGACACGCGTCGTCGCGACTTGCACAAAGCGAACGAGGCCCCGAGCTTTGTCGATAAACACTGCGTCAAATCCGCCCTGGTGGTACACCGGAGGCTTGAACCACGCAGCTCCATTGTTCAGCACACTCAGCCGCGGACCAACCGTAGCCACCAGAACGTATTTGGCTTCTGACCAAAAGAGCTCTTCGTCTTCCTAAGGGTCGTAGAGCGTGGCGCCACCTTTGCGGAGCCTCGCGAAAAAGCAAACCTCTGCTATCCATTCGGCGTTCAGTAGAGAGTCACTCAGCGGGCCCGCGAGGTTCTTGATCGCCGATGGCCCCACTGTACATCGCCAACGCCACAGCCGCATACTGGCTGACGATCTCAGTGTGCTGGAGGCTGCCCCATTGATAGACACGATTGAACAGAGAGTGCATCACTTCCGGCTGTCGATCACCCAGCGGGCTCAGCATATCGTCCACTGCGCTATCGATAAACTTCAGTGCCTGGGAGGTACCAAAGCCAAACATGAAGCGCGCATTCCCGCCGGCAAAGTAGAACTTGGACCGCACCATCGCCTCTCGACTGGGCTTCTCCCAGTCGCCTGGCGCTACGCACAATGCGTTGCTCGCGTCCAGTTTTGACTCCACATTCTTAAACACCTCGTCGTGCTGAATCGCCTCTAGGTACTCGTCGAGTCGCCAGGACGACAGGAAAAACTCCTTCATGTTGAGAGCAGTTTGCTCGCTTTCTCGAAAGCCCCCAGTCATGGACGACAGTACCACGAGTCTGCGCTTGACGCGGTCTCTCTTGAGCCAGTCACCGCACACCACCAGCTCCTTGTCATGTCGCGAGGTCACGCCATCGAGCAACACGATGTGCTCCTTCGAAGCGTCCACTTGGCGCAAGAATCGCTCCAGGTTTTCAAGCCAAAGATTGGGGTAACCTAGGCCCAGCACTCGCTGCCCGTTTCCGTCGAGGCGAACGCAGCTAGGACACGACAACTGCCAGAACCGGATCCAGGTCACAGTCCACTCGCTGTGGTCCAGCGCCAGCGCGAATGCCGCTGCGGTCGTGGACTTCTCAGAGCCAGGAGGTCCGTAGATCCAATCCATCCAAAGCGTCCATTGTTGAGGACCTGAACTTCTAGGAACCGGAGCATCGCCCGCATCTCCTTGCGACAGTAGAGCACGAGGTGTAGACAATGCACACGCACGCCAAATTCAGCGACTTCCTCTTTGTGGAACCTAAGTACCTCTGGATGGCCATCGGCAGTTTGCGACCCAAGCGATTCCCAGCAGACTGCTCGTCTCGCTTTCTTTCGCACCGGTTCCAGCGCAGCGTCCTCTGGGATAACCACAAGAAGCACATTGTGATCCAAATTCAGTTCTGCAAGCTTGCACTGCGGATCAAGCTGCTTGTCGGCCTTGAGGTCGTCGTCGTTCGCGTAGATCCTTGGGGTTCCACTCAGCTCAGTAGCCAACTGGCTGGAGTGAAATTCAGCGATGTGAGAAATTGACGCGCGCTGCCCTCGGCAGGAACGAGGCGGCACCGAACAACGTTCTGCGTCGCCATCGAGCGGGTCTTGGGGGCTTCCTGGACGGATTCCCACACTCCGAATCGGTCGAAGAAGAATGGAAAGTGAACAACTCTCTAATGAACAGCAAGGACCGATGGACCTGTGCCTACTGTAGATAGATGATGGTAACTGACCAGAGAATATGTAGCACGAGAGAAAGTTGGGTTGACCTCTTCAAGATCGCGTTGACATGATGGCGACGGTACACTGTACTCAATCGGATGTGTTCACGCGATTTGATTGGTGGATGACCAATTTCAGCCGGTTCGTGACGCACAATTTGCCATCAGACCAATGTGGCGCGAGAAGCTGCACGAAGTGGACGCGATCGCGTACGCCATCGATGCGCGCCGCGCGTCTGCAAATGGCGCTGCTGCTGGTGATGATGACGACGATGCAGTAGCACAGCTGACGCAAGCGTTGGTGACGTTCTTAGATGACGCCGACTCGCTGGTGGCGTACGCGGCGCTGCGGCACCTTGAGCAACGCGCTGTCGTGCAGCGGCAACACGAGTTGCTGGTCGAGTAGGAGCTGTCATTGGCTCTCGCATGATTTAGTGCTAACGCTAGCTTGTGCGCCTTTGTGTTCTGAACGGCTATGTGATCTGGATGTGACATATTAGGCTACTGCTGACCACCACGTCTGCGCCAGCGCGCCACCAGTGGACAGCGTCAAGCGGCTATCGCTTCCAGCTACTGCGGGCTCTGATACAAACGAACGCAAACTCCACTGCCGCACCAGACACCAGCGACAGCGAGAGTGATGAAGGTGAAGACGACGGTGATGGCGCATCCGCTACCGCCACCTCGGCAAGCTCGCAGCCTAGTCTGAGAGCAGTGCTGAAGCACACAGCGTTGCTTCAATCCATCGCACTTGATCTCTTCCAAGAGAGAGGAAGTGAGAGCTCATTGCACCCAGTACACAGCACATTGGCCTATGAGCTGCTGGGTTTCCTCACTGATCTCACTGAGCAGCTCACAGTCTTCGCAGCAACGATCGAAGAGGACAAAGAGTCGATGATGGACTTGAGAGGCTTTGATGAGTTCGTCAAGACGATGTTCCGCATCTTTAGGAGTAGAATGGAGTATGCCATCCAGCCAACGTACGTGTCGAATGCAGTCGTGGGGGTTCTGCGCCAGTTTCTACGCTTTCAGAGTGCATCAAGCCGCGTATCAGATGGTGATGATAATGGTATCAAGCGCGCGTGGCTGCAGAGGTACTTGGATCTGCTGGTCGCTGAGCGATCCCCACTCACCAAGTTCGCTTTAGAGCTGCTGCGCAAACCCGAGCCTTCCGAGATCTCGTCGCAGGCGTCGCTCATCTCGTCCGAGAGCAGGTTCCCATTCCTCCAGTCGTGGATATCGTTCGCGAGCTCTGCAGCGTTAGCACTTGCTCAAGGGAGCGTGGATTTTGGGTTTAGTGTCGGTACTACTATCAACAGCGGCAGCAGCAAAGTTCACCACCACCTCCCAGATCGAGCGACGCTTCTCGCAGTGCTGAGTGAGCAAGACGACGTGATGGTCGAGGTGCTCCACACACTCCTCCAGCTCACGATTTTCGTGGAATCCCATCAAAGACAAGAAGTTCAGAGCCATGAGGATGGTAAGTTCTCAAAGTCTGTGACGTGGCTTGTCGAGTATCTTGTGGTGCAACTCGACCCCGATCTGCTGTTTGCCGACATCTTGCGCACGTTTGGACACGACCACTTGGTTTTGCTGGATCTGCTCATCTCGTCAGGTGCGTTTGCTCCTGCTTTGATTGTCTTGTATTATATGATGATCCCGACCATTTTCATCTGACATGTTCCTATTATCAATCACATGCCTGTAGAGACCGTCATGCTCGAATATTTGCTCCGGTACCTGCGTCGCCTTGGGTCTAATTGGGAAGCATCGCGAGCAGTTCTCTGTCGCCAGAGCAGTTGCTCGCAGACCCTGGACGCAGTGCTGGGGGTGTTCATTCGCCTGCGCTTCGAGATCGACAAGCAAGTCGCCGCGGGGATGTTTCCGTACAATGCGGCGCCGCTGCTGCGGCGACTGGTGTACGTTGAGGAGCTCTACGAGATGGCGTGACGAACGCGTTTGCTGTTGTTGTGTGACGGCACTCAGGTAGATAGAGATAGACGAATGGAAAGCCAACTTGGACAGGCTTGCCCTTGCATTTGCCTTCACTTACAACAAACACACAGCGATGTTGATAAAAGATTGATAAATTATTTTGCGTTGTTGTTGTCGTTTTTCTTCTTCTTCTTGGTGTATCTGGAAACTGTTTAGTTGTTTTTGACTGGCGCATTCATTGTACACATGAGTATCGCGCACATCGTATCGAAAGCAATAGAGAGAATTGGAAATGGAGAGAAAGTGAGAGATCATCTTGTGCTGGGCAGACGCTGGACTCGACGAAGCTTGTGCGTGGGGGGGGGGGGGGCTTGTGCGGGGGAGGGGGTGTGTGTGATTGATTGATATACAGAAGGTTTGGCTTCAATTTGGCGGCGTCGGTGCTTATTCGTCGACGTGTTTGTGGTGATGGTGGTGGTGGGTTTCTTCCGATGGGACGCAGATGCCCTTGGGACGGCGCTTGATCTTCATCTGCAGCTGGTCCTCCATGTAGCGGAACTGGCGCACCATCGTCGGGAGCATCGGCTCTGCGATCATACCCACAACAACGTTCACATTAACAATGAGTAAGCAGCCGTTACTACCACACTCCCAAGTGAGAGCTCACAATTCCTCCACCATCACTTACCAATCTCTTGCTTCTGATTCCTCAAAATAGCGGAGTTCACTTCGTCAGCGACGCGGCGGCGCTGGGATTGGTCCAAAAGGTACCCGAGAGGCGCTTGCTTGTGGTTCTCATACGCCAGCAGCGACATTGTGTGCTCAATCTCTTGCAGGAACTGCGGCTGTAGTGACGAAAGCATTCATAGTATAACCAGTACAAAGAATGACCCATGTACACAGAGTGATGTATGTAATAGTAGCAAGAGCAACAACGTACGTTCTTTTCGCCGAATGGCGCGAGGTGCTTGGTCGCAAACCCAAGCGCAGCGACGACATCGCGCGCTTTGATCAACTCGAGTAGCTCCTGCTTTGCCAGCAAGAAATCCATCGCCGCGTGCTTCACCAAGAACTGTGTATCGTGAACGGCAGCATCATAAGCGTGTTAGTTGGACATTCGCTTGACTGTGTTTTATCGTCAGCACCAAATCCCACGCGCTTACCAGAGGATCCATCTGATCCAGCTTTTCGCGCGCTTTTTGGATATGACCTTCCAGTAGCAGTTGCTGAACACTCATGCGCTCCTGCACTGACTGCAAGTCCACGTGCGCTGTAGACAAACACACACACACACAAATCATACGAGCCTTCGTCAATAACCCAACACAGATACAAACAGGTTTCATATTCACCAAAAACTCACGCTTTGTGTTCGAATCCCGCCAAAACGCCTCCGCGACGTCGCGGTAGCCTTTCCCCACCAAATAGTCCATCACCAACCGGTTCATCGACCTACACACACACACACACACAACAGCATCATCGTCAGTTCACACACTCAGCTCACTGTAGTAATCACGCCCACATAAATCTCCACTCGCGTTCGTACTCTTTCGAGATGCGCATGCGTCGCAGCGACCGCTTCTTACTGCTGCGCTTCCTCTTTTTCTTCTTGCTAGTCGAGCTGCTGCTGTTGTTGTTGTTGTGGTTCTTCAAGGGCGGCGCCGATGGTCCCTGCTGCGGAGACGACGCCGACAAAGAGCTCTTCATGCGCCAGTTGCCGCCTGCGCCTCCACTGCTGTTGCTGCTGCTGCTCTGCATGTTGGCTGCTGTTGTTGTGGCGGTCTGCTGCTGCTGCTGCTGCGACGGCGTCCGTAGCTCTTGGTGCCTTCTTTTTATTCTGCCGCCTTCTGCGAAAATGTGAAAGTGCGAATGTTCGCGCCTTCGACTGCAAAATCTTTGTGTCTTCAAACGACACAGGCGACCTTCGAGGCACCTTCGCGCGACATCGCCTGCTCAGATCTGGTTACAATTGTGCTGGAAGTTCAGTTGAAGAACGAGGGGAGTTGTGTACATTCGCGCAACCTTCCAATTGTTCTTTGGTGCAATCGCACTTTGTTCATCTTGTGGGACACACAACTGACACACAATTCAAGCCAAGCTCAAGTGTAGATAATCTCAATTAGTCACAAAACACTTAGCAAAATGGCTTTTTATTTCAAGATCGTTAGGTGACATCACAAAATAGTATACAATCATCGACACTTGCAACTTCTAAGATCTTGCTTTGAAGTGCACAAGTGTGAAAACTTCGCAGATTGATCGCTTCTTCTTCCGCAAGAGCAGAAGAAGAAGCGCACGCGCACACGCAACAAGCGACGAAGAAGACGCGATGGACCTCATGCGGCGCTCGGCGGGCAACACGAGCAACGGCGAGTTCACGATCGCGTTCCCGAACGGATCGATCAAGTTCCAGAGCGACGAGGGCGTGCTCTACTCGCGCCTCTTCCACATCGTGCGTATATCTGCGATTGCGCTGCTTTGTGTATTACTGTTATCCCGATGCGCTTTTGTTACTGCCGTGAATATGCTATGGCTGACTTGTTACGTATGCTGATCATGTGAACAGGTGGACACAGACTCAGATGGTTACATTGGCGGCGCGGAAGGCGCGGCGTTCATCCGGCGCGCGAGGCTCTTGAACGACGCCAACAGAGAGGTACGCTCGCTGTGTATTTCTATTCAGAGCCTTACTCGTTACACAAAGCCATATTATAAGTCCGTTCTAATGGACACTGCACTGTGCCTGTCTTCCATCCAAAACACACACAACCAGATCTGGCGGTTGGCGAGCGGCGGCAAGTCCCAGGAGAAGCTGAACAAGGACTGCTGGTTCGTCGCGATGAAGCTCGTGGCGCTGGTGCAGAGCACGGGCAAGTGCCAGATGCAGAGTCTCTACGCGGGCGAAGCGCTGCCACTCGCGGATTTCCAATTTGATTGCCCTCCAGACAACGTGGTTCGTATTGGTACTTTTAATGATTCTCACATATATCGGGTGATTGGTACTAACATTGTATTACATGCTGATATTCACAGCTCCCAGAAGAGAACGCACCTGATTTCAAGCGCTCGTTTGTTGTGTCGGTGAGCACGCCCGTCGTGGTCGGCTCGGGGTACACGCGCTACACGCAATACGTCATTTCAACCAAGGTATGATATGCCGACGGACGTGACTGCTTACTGCTACTCTCAATTGGTTAACGTTCATCTAAGCACTTACCTTGCTAACTGTATGGAATGCGTGTTGGTAGACCAATTGCAAGCATTTCCCGTGCACGTCGGCACAGGTGAAGCGTCGCTTCAGCGACTTTGAGTGGCTCCACCAGCGCCTGCTGACGCAATTTCGAGGTTTGCAGTGATACTGTTCATCGTCCATCATGTGACACGGCAGGCCATAATCTCATGCAAACTTGTCTATGTATGTGTGTAACTAGGAACGATCATTCCTCCGATTCCTGAAAAGCGGTGGACAGGAAACATGGACGCGACGTTTGTCGAAGAGAGGCGGCAAGCGTTAGAGCATTTCATTGTAAGTGACGAGCCTTGTTGAGACGGCTTCAGATTGGTATTGAGTTGCTCACAATGTGTTTCTATCCTGTAGAACGAAGTGTGCAGCCATGAGAAGCTCTCGCAGACACTGGAGCTTCAAATCATGTTGACTGCGAGTACCGAGGTCCGTATACATTCCCTCTCCTCCATTGTACCGGTTTGATTTGCGACTTGGCTTTAGAGACTGAAAGTTATACGTGACTGTTTTTTTTAACTTTGTTATCAGGGCTTGATCGCTGGGAAGGACATTCTCAAAGTCCAGTCTGTGGCGGCGGCATATGTGCCTACGCCTGCAGCTGTCACGTCGCTCTGGAGTTCGTGGAAAGATGGGCTTTTCCTTTCGTCTTCGTCAGTCCAGCAGGTCGAAATCAAAACGGACGACGATTACGCAAAGGTGAGTGTGCATTTTTTTTGTCATTGCCCAACTTGCAAGGTATAAGAAGATACGATTGACGACGAATCGTGTTACTCTGTTTCAGATCGGAGAGCACATTGACGAGTACGAAAAGCGCATCAGTGAAGTGAAGCGGTGCTCGGATCTCGTGTATGCGGCGCAGCGCAGTGATGGATATGAAATGTCGCGATTTGGAAGCTACTTGACTGCTCTTTCCGTCCACGAGAAGAAAGACAACGAGATGAAGCGACTCGCTGAGGTTGGTATTACCAATTCTCATATCTTTACCTGAATCCTTGATTGTGAGAAACTGATCAGATTCATGTGATTTGTGATCTTGCATAGTTGGCCGGAGACAATTTTGAGACCGTATCCAACATGTACCAAGATCAGGTATGTGGTTGGTTTCTGAGTGTGAGTTATATTGCCCAGAGACGGACTCGTGAACTGATCATTCAAATTTGTTTGGTTGCAGCTGGATCAAATCCTCGCGATGTATGTGTCCATCATCCGGTACCAGACTGGGAAAGTGGATGCTGTCAAGGTGCGTGTTTCATTTGAAAGGATAGCTTCCCTTCGTTCAACTATCATCAGCCTGGTTATTTACAATCGTGCTTTTTTTAATTTGTAGACGGTGATGAACAACCGCGAGTCCGCGATCTACGAGGTGCACCAAGCCAACGCGAGCATGCAAAGAAACAAGGAGCGGTTTGCTGCTGCTCGAGCGAGTAGTGGGGCTGCGGCGTCTGCCATGCGCGCGGAGCAGAAAATGGCATCTGTGAGTGTTTATGCTTTGTTTTTTAATCTGCATCCAGCGCTTCCCTTTCGCCTGTTGCTAATTAATTATGTGAATTTGTTCTCTGTGTACTTGCAATTTTCAGGCGGAGGACCGAATGAACCACGCGAAGGAACAAGTGCAATTCATCGCATCAAGCCTGAAAGTCGAGTCCAAGCGCATGGATACGGGCAAAACATCTGATTTGAAGAACGCGCTCTTGGCGCTCGCCAATCTGGAGCTGGACTATCACGTACAGGTAAGTTTGGTTATATCGCTCTGAACCAAAAGTAATGTTCTGTGATTCTGACGTTGTTGCGTGTGCTATTTCTCTTTTGATCAAGTCGCGCGCCGCGTGGGAGAATCTCATCCCCGCGCTTCACGTCACGGAAGAAGAAGTCGCCGAGAGTCGCTTGAAAGCGCAACGGAGCGCCCCGTATAGAAAACCGGGCGAGAAGAACATCGGCCAGATCATCGGGTTGCTTTGAGAGGGCGAAAGCGAAGATGTTCTACAAAATGACTCTGTGCTGTTGTGAAGAGAGCTGTGATATTAGACAAGTGGTGTTCTCTTTTTCTTGTATCCTCATGCTCACCTCTTTATTGACCTTGATGTCCTAATGAACCCGACAAAATTACGTGTCAAGTGAGAAATCGATAGATGAGCTGTCTGCAAACGAGATTTGGTCATCCAGCGACTCGGATCCAATGATAACATCACCCTCACCATCAATGGTGGACGTATCCTGGAGTTCCTGTGTGTCTTCATGTTGCTGTTGCGCGTCGCCTTCATTCTCATCATCATCGTCGTCGTACATTTCCTCCATATCATCTTCCTCCTCGTCATCCGGTTGCACTGTCTCGGCTCCATCAGTATCATCCACATCAGCGTCTCCTTCGCCATCATTTGCGTCCGCCTCGTTTGCGTCGTTTTCATCGTCGTCACCTTCATCGGATGTTGCTGAGAGCTGCTGTCTGGAGCTGTTGACGTCGATCACGTCACCATCTTCAAATTTCAAACCATCGAAGATCTCGAGATCTTGGTTCAGGCTCATACTCGTCAGCGTGTCTTCATCATCGGGAGCCTGGGCGGCCTCATCATTAACTTTGTCCTTCGCAGCACCACCGTCTGTGGAAGTAGAGTTCGGCTCGTCTTCTGTCTTCACTGACGTACGTGCAACACCTGGATCAAGTGTCGTCGGCTCCTTTTTGACATCTTCCGAGTCAGTGACTCCAGAGACAGAGTCTGCTTCACTCTGCTTTGAATTGACCGTGGAGGCCGGCTCGTCCTTGACAGACTCAGGCTTCTTTGACGGAAGGATCTTGCGCAACCTCTCGGTGACTAGTCGCTCTAGCGGATTGACGCCACTCTCCGGGACCATTTGTCTCTGCAAATCAAACCCGATCAATCAATGACACCGTGAGAGATCTGATCTAGAGTCACAAATAATAGCAAACACTTCAATAGCGAGTCCTTCGTACCCGGTAGAGCCCTTCCAGCTGCTTCAAACTTGCTCTGCTTTGCGGCTTGACCTTCGCGCCGCTGACAAGAATCTTCAGGTTCGGGACGTTCGGGTACTTTGAGTTCGGTGCACTCTTTGCCCATTTCTCAAGAAGCCGAGTGAACTCGCTCGAAGCTGGCCCGTAGCCTTGGAAAACCGGCGTCACCAGCGCTCTGTTGTCAAGGAAAAAGAACAAATAACACTGTCAGCTACGTCATCACGGTGAAGAAAGCGAATAAAGCACTCACTTTGCACAGGTCGCCGTGGCTTTATACTGGTCCGGCGTCGTGCCATTCATCTTGCACCAGCTCCCGTTCTGCATCTGCTTGACGAGCAAAAAGCGCTCCAGCACGGCAATCAAGGGGCTGTACTCGGCGGTCTTCATAGGTCCAAAGAGACGCAACGACTGCAGGAACTTGCCCACGACTTCGTACTCCATCGACTGCATCGCGTGGTTGATGTACGACAGATTAGAGATGATCTTCAGCTCGGGCTCGAACAAGTCCGGGGTGAGCTGGAGGACCCCAAAGTTGCTCACAATGTCGAGCATGCCAAAGATTGTACGCATCCTGCACGCGAGATGAACGCATAGAGTTAGGATCCCAATGGTAAATCAAACTTATCTGCATGCAACACCAACTTACTGGTCGGTGAACGATTCCCAGTCAGTCCCATCTGCGTCGAACGGCTTTAACCCCTTGTAGCTGTTGCGAACAGTGTTCGTGTGCGAAAACACATCCAGACACGACGTCCCCAATGAAATCCCGACTTGTTCTGCATAGTAGGTCGCCAACAACGCGCTCGCATACTTGGTAAACACACTCGGAAACGACAATGGACGATAGCATCGCTCGCATGCTTTAAGCTGGAGAGAACACGCAATACGGCATTAGAAACAAATAAGCGAGTGTCAGAACATAAACCTTTTCCTCGGCACAGCGCAATTAATTGGCTTGCTCACGTCGGGTGGGTTTCGGATGCCGCAGATCTGACAGAGACTCGAGCATTGAACGTGCGGACTCTCGATACTTGGATGCCAGCCCAGAAAATCGGTCGCCGAAAAGTTGCGCGTCTTGACCAAAGCCTCAATCTTCTCTTTCAACCCGTGCGCAATGGACGCCTGCTTCAAACTGAAAACACGTGCGAAATATATGTGGATACATTAGAGCTTACCCATACACTACATACATACCAATTCGAGAAAGAACAAAGAGAAAGAATCAGTGCGTACCTGAAGAGTCCGACCAAGAGCGTGAAGATCTCTCGCACGTTCAGCGGCGTTCGCCCCGCCTGAGCAAGCTTTTCCCGGATCCAGCGCTACACGATCACAACGAATTCAACCCAAATGCGATCAATCATTCATCACGAATCATCTGAGAATCATTCGGTTCTTCTTGTGTACCTGGAGATATGGTTCGACAAATTTTCCAGCGAAAGGTTTGATCGGGTACCCAGCAATCTACAAGGACGGCAAAGGACAGCGAGAGGACAGTGTCAGTCAAACCACGCAACAACCAAAGCATCGATATCAATAACACATGCGAAGAACCAATTTCCATACCTCTCCGATTTCTAGCAACCGAAGCGACGCCATGTGACCAAACTTGTCAAAATTCGCCTGGCTGTTCGTCTCGAGGTTGAGATACAAGATCGCTCGTCGCACCTGTTTTCCATAGCGTCATTGACAACATAGAGCGTCAGATACCAAACAACATCCAAAGACCAGCACTTGTACCAAACTGAAACACAAACGGGACGACATACCGACAGTCCATTGTGGCCTCCTTTCTGCAAATTCTCCTTCGACGCGCGGTTCTGTTGCATCACAAAGCAGTTCCCACACAGTGGCCCGACTATCGCCACAGTAAACAATTTCCAACATTGTCAACACAAACCACCAAGTCATTCTTCAAACAAAAAAAGAAGTACTGCCACACAACAGCATTACCTGAAGATGGAGACAGTGCATCTTCGCCAATGCACGCGACGTGCACGTGGAGCCCGCAGCCGCCGTTGCACGTGAACACATCGCCCTTCTCCTTGCAGATCAAACACGGCTCGTCCACAGCCACCTGTTCCTTTGGCACCAGGGCCGCTGCTGCGGAGGTCGGGATCGCGTGCCAGGCGCTTTGAGGCGCGAGCTGTTGCTGTTGTTGTTGCTGCTGGTGCTGTTGCTGGAGTCGTTGTCCCAACAGTGACGCTGCGTGTATGTTGACTGGAAGACTGGAGCTCGACACGCTTCCTGCAACATTGCTGTTGCTGTTGCTATTGCTGTTGTTGTTGAAGTTTTGCTGCTGCTGCTGCATCATGGCCGCCATCATCGCCGCTTGGTTCTGCGCCTGCTGCTGCTTGTGTTGCTGGAGCTGCTGCTGTTGCTGGAGTTGTTGCTGCTTCTGTTGCTGGAGCTGTTGCTGCTGCTGGCGCTGCTGCATCACCGACATCCCGCGCTGCGCCGCAGCTGCGATGGCCGCCGCGTACTGGCGCTGTTGGTTGAGGAACTGCATGTGATGCGGCTGGGAGTTGCCGCTGCTGTTGATGTCGCTGTTGTTGCTGTTCGCAGCCATCAACATCATCATCGACGGCGAGTACCCTCCCCCGGCGGCCATCGACTGCTGCAGGAGCGTGTTGTAGTCCAGTTGGCTCGACGCTCCGTCGTTGTTGTTGTTCCCCATGGCTCCAGCCTGCTGCTGCTGTGCGAGTGCCTGTTGGTTCGCGAACGCGTTACTACCGCCCATCATTGTCATCGGGTTGTAGAGTCCCGCTGTCAGGTTGGCGTTGCTGTTCTGGTTGCCCATTCCGTCGTTCAGGACAGTAGGGACAGCGCTGATATTCCCGCCAGCGTGCAGAAGCTGCGGAGAGTCGACCTTCAAGCGCTTATTCGCAGACCTTTCGTCCTCTGCAGACTCCTCGCGCGGACGTCCCATCTGGGCCGCCGCCGCCGCCTCTGCGGCAAATCGCAGCGCGTCGCTCACGTCGGTCGAGAACGCGCCAGCGCCAAGAAGCTCATTCACATCCACGTTCAGCATGGCGGACGACCCAGTGATGCTGTCGTTGCTGTTGTCGCCAGCGCTTGCCGCCAACCGCGCGGGGTAGTCGCCGCTGCCGCCGTTGGACGGCGCGCTCGCCTGCTCCAAGCCGCCATTCGCGTTCATATCCAACACGCTTTTTCCCACACAAATGCTGAACAGGAAGGCAAGAACGAGGTGTTGGGACGAATGGTTAAATAACCTATATTAGGTTCAAAACATTGGATGTGGTCGACATCAATTGTGGTATTGTTTTAGAAAATTTGGCTTTTCACAACAGGTGACGAACGCGTCACCTGGTCACCCATTGTGCATTTATTATCAATTTCACAGCATTTTATCAGTTCTCGACCAGTTGGGAGGGACCTTTTACACTCGCAAAGCTGAAAGGTGGAGCTGAAAGGTGAGATAAGAGTAGGAAAATAAGCCTCAATCGCCTTGCGCATAAGTTTTGTAGAGAAGTAAATTTGCATTATGAATTTGTACCGGGTTGCCTGTACAAAGCGTTGGAAGAAGGACCTGCATGGGAAATGCTGCTTGGTATACAGCCCTCATGTCCAAAAGGACCTTTTTCGTACCAAAGAAATATAATATATATGAAGTTCAGTATGAAACATATGCTAAGAGCAAAAACCATGAACCCAAACCATCAAAGCTAAGGATAGGGTAACTTTTGAGCTGCTCGTACGACGTTTTAGCGCATGTTTGATCATTTTACAATGGATTATGGTAGACCGCGTCGAGATCTACCCGACGCCCTATTGTTTTGCTCGTAAGTGTTCCGTTACACCGGTGGCGGCACGCCTTGGCCGCCCACTGCTAGCAGAAACACTGATGCCTTTGCTGGAGAATTGAGAACTGTGTGTTCATGTCTGTTTGCGTCACCTAGGGTCTGCTATGAGCGCCGTCCTATGCAACCTACTTGATCATCGGGTCTGCAACATGGAGTAGGTGACAGCTACGTGTCACCCGACTTGGTACGACTCTGCAATCGGGCGGATCAGTAAGTTGGTCAAGAAAAAGGTTATGAAAAACATCACTCCCAACTATAGCAAACTGTTAATGGGGGAGAGGGGGGCTCACGTACAAGATATGCCCACCCATTCTAATAGTGAATGCTTAAAAAACCTATAGAAAATATTGTGATGTCGAAAAATAAACATGGGAGCGTCGTCGCTGGTTGACTTGTAGAATTTCTGCTGCTTGTCGTTGCGTGGGCGAACCATTCAGTTTTTGTTCGTAGTGTCGCGTCAATTAATGTCAAAGGCATATTCTAGTTTTCCACGAGAATCCCTGAGACCTCTCCCAGCTCCCAAAATAAGAACAATTAAAAAGTATTTTGGACAACCCTGGTTTAGTAGTTGTGATTTCATTTGCTTGTCGCAAAGAAGAAGATTTCGTTGAGGTAATGATTACACATGCGAATTATATAGAAATGTAGGTACGTAGATTTAGATCTCTACGCACTTTTTTGTAGAAAGCCAAGAGGATTTTTCCTGCAGACATAAATGGTTGTCACCCAGAAATACACACTCCATTACACAGTCTAATCTCCAAATAGTATCAGTTTGTTTCAGCAATTTTGATGGTTGTCAGTATGTCGTTACTGTGCCCATTAACAACTCATTTGGCAGATGAAACGACAGTGTCCATTACAAAATAATCTTGACTAGATGACTCAATTGACAATCCTAAAACAAACAGGAGCGTGCACAGAGCCTCCATTGCGATTCCAACCACAAGGTCCACATCTTTTTCAATTTGAATTCTCTCTCTCCTTAGAACGGCATGTTTGACAAAAGCCCCTCTCTGGGGAGGGGTTAATTTGAGGTACCTATCTCAAGGCGGCGGTGTCGGGCCAGCGACCCAAAGAGACAATACATTGTAGTGGTTAATGGTTAATTCACGAGGCGGGGAAGTGTTGGAGCAGCGACCCACCGAGATAATACAGTGCTGGCCAATGCTATGGGGACACGCATTTTTTTGTGAAATTTTTATCAATACTTGCCGTTTGAGGCTGAAAATTGGCCAGGATGAAGCTATTAGAAAACGCGTTCTGGCAGTGCTATCCATTTGTTGAGCAGCACAATGGTTTTTGAGAAAAAGCAGAATATCAGTTT
>JAASFI010000640.1:0-20950 GCA_023333705.1 Globisporangium viniferum | reverse complement strand
AGAGAGAGAGAGAGAGAGAGAGAGAGAGAGAGAGAGAGAGAGAGAGAGAGAGGACGTTGAAGAGGAGGATCGGAAGGAAGAGTCGCGCCAAGTCACGCTGGCATCTCTTGTTGACCGTCGCAGGCGAATAGGAAATGAAATGCGCTTGTCAGTCGTCACGCAATCGGCTTTTCGTGCTTGTTGGAAATGACATGTGTGTGGTGTGTTGTTGTTTGCTGTCTGCGGAATTGAGCGAGAGGTGACGAAAAGTGATTACCAGAGGTGAGGTTGACTTGTTTGGTGGTGTTAGTAATCCCTTATTGCATGAGGTAGGTAGTGGACAGAACATTTGTATTTGGCTTGGATTATTTAAGTAAACATCTACATCTAAACCCTCTTTATATCGTATAGAAACGGTTGTTGACCTCTAAAAGCGAGCGTCACAACTGGACAGAACTGACCACATTTCGCGCAAAAGATAAAACAAGATGTTGCAAAAACCAGAACTCCAACCCTCCCCTATCGCGTCAATGAAATACAGTCAACATATATTTTGGTATATCAAGGTTTTAATAAAGATTCTTTATATTCATTTCTGTCAAAAAGAGGGGTTGATAAACAATACTAATAAATAATTGGTCTTGAAAACAGTTGAACAACTCCACTTTCGTTTTCTTTGCAGGTTGGTTCACCATGACATGGCGAACGAATCCATTGCGCGCTCTCTCTCACACGCACGCTCGAAATGCTTCCTGCGTGACGTCACTTTACGCTCAGCTCTTGCTTGCTCCGACCAGCATCAAACGCTGAAACCAACGAGATCCGTCTCCGCTACCACCGCACCATAATCAAAGATTCCCTTATATTTCTTTCTGAGCTTTTTTCATTTCAAGGCGTGTTCACGTCATTATTGCGGCAGAGTCCCTGTCGTTCGCTGGCGTGACGATCCACACGTGACGCCTAATGATCTGAAGAGAGAGAGTCCCACAGTCTCCTTCTCATCGTCATCACCCATTCTTGAGCCTTCTTCCCTCGGTTGTTGTTTGTTGTTGAGTCCTGAGTGTTCTTGGGAAGGCGACGAGTTTGCAGTAAACAGCCACATGCGAATGGTATCAACATGCTGGCTTTCCATTGGTATTGAGCTCGCGAAGTTCCAGTATCAAGTTGGGAATCCCAAAGTGTGGAGAGCGGCGGTGCGCAAGTATCAAAAAAAGGTATCAATCCATTCGGTATCAAGGCGGCTGCTTCTTGCAAACAAAACGTCTTCTTGTGTTGTGCATGAGCCGTCCATCAACCCGCACCTCTGCGAACTGTAATGCTAAAGTGCGGTCTCAGGAGGGAACTCTACTACCTGGTACTGGCTTGTGTGTTTGCTGCTACTGTACTGTGCGTCTGGCGGCTCGAAAGGATCACAAAGTGAGATAGCAGGTCCTTCTTTCTTCTCACTCCGTCGCCTCCGAGTCGACCTCCTCGTCAACGCTACTGTCCTTCTCTTCAATTGGCTCGGAACTGTAGAGCTCTCGCTGCTGGCACTCGGTGATAGGGCCGGCGAGCAGCATCGCGTCCTCCAAACTGCCGAGCTCGACCATGAATGCCGACAAAAAGTCCACCTCTGACTCGTACTTGTAGATCTTGCCGCTCTCGCGAAAGTAGAACCGGTTCGCCACCTGGTACTCGACCTCGAGGCCCACGAGCTTCTGCACAAGCTCTTCGTTCCAGAGCACGTGCGGGAACATCTTTTCGATAGTCGAGCGCGTCAGCTGCACGCGCAGCACGGCGTCCGCAGAGACCACGGCGGTGGGCTCCGGCAGGATCACCTGCAGCTGCTTGAGCTTGTAGTTGAGCGACGCGTGGTAGAGCGAGAAGCTCTCCCAGTTCTTGAGCAGGCGCTTCGTGCCGCCGTTGCCGCAGAACGCCATGTTCGCGTCCATGAGCGTGTTCACAAACACAGACTGGCGCGGAGTCGGTCGCAGTTCGATCTCCGAATTTTTGAGCTGCTGCGGGGTCGGTGTCGGCTGGTCCGGGTTGGGCGGCAGTCCAAACTCAAAGATCGTAAAGTACTCAGTGACGACGCGCGAGTAGGACCCGCCGTTCGCCTGTGGAGTGTGCAGTGCCATCTCCTGCAGGATGCCACCGTAGATCTGCAGCCCTTGGACCTCTTGCTGGAGCTCCTGCACCTCACCTTCCAGGTTGTCCACGTAGCTCTTGCGGCGCGACCGGTAGAGCTTCCCTCGCTCGCTATTGGACATGCGGCGCGACCGCTTCTTGGACTGCGTCGGTGCCTTGCCGGACGTTGGCGGCAACAGCATAGAGCGTGATGACGACGACGAGGAGGCGAGCGCCACGGACGACAGCACCGAGATCGACGTGTGGGTACGGAGCTCATCGAGCGAATACAGCTGGCTCTGCTGGTGCTGGGGCTTATGACTGCGGAGTGGCGGGATCGACAGCGGTGCATAGGTCGTCAGCGACGTCGATGTTCTGGCGTTGTTCGCACTGACGGTAGCGCTAGGGTGGAGGCTGCTGGCGGCGAGCACGAGCGGGTTCTCGAGCAGGGACGCGGGCTGCGCGTGCTGCTTGAAGCCGGCGCTGGGCGTGTGCCACCCGCGGAGCTCCTCGCGGCGGCCGTCCAGGATGCGGTCCTGCTCGGCGCGGTAGAGCGGCCACGAATGGTGCGACATCTGCCGCATCTGTGTCTGGACCTCAAGTTCGTACGTGTCGTCCACTGCAGAGGCAGCATGGGGCGAGGGCTCGCCGCCACCACCGCAGAGCGCCGCGATGTCCATGCGGCGGTCGCGCGACGAGAGCGCGCTCGTCATCGTCGCCTGCATGAAGCTTGCTGTCTGTACCTGTTTGTTTGCTTCCGCGCTTGTTTGTTTGTGTGGTTGTTGTTGTGCGCTTGCACTTGTTGGATTTGTTTGCTTGTTTGACTTGCGCGTGCGTGTTTGCGTGCGCTTGTTTGCTTGTTTTGCGTTGTGGCTGACTGGCTGACGCGCGCGTTTCCGTTCGGAGGAATTCGGATGAGGAACACGAGCGCGAGTGCGCGTTCGTCTTCGGTCTGATGGGCGAGCGTCAAAGTGGATCGCTTCGCTGGTTCGCCTGCACTTTTCTTCTTTCTCACGGAGTGAAGACCAGCTGGGAAGTGACTGTGGAAGTGATTGTGGACGCAAGTCACAACTTGCGCACACAACACACAATTTGTTGTGTGCAAGCAACATCAAGGGAGGGAGGAGGGAGAGAGAGGACCTGATGGTGGTGGCGTTTGTTTTTCGCTGATATCCGATACTGACTGATGGGTGGGCCAAACGAAATGGCAATGGCCGAAAGCGTGAAGTGTCGAAACGTGCATGTCCGACCTCGCAATATTTCCTCTCGGCGGGTTAGTTAACCTCAAAACAAGCACACGAACACAAAGCGCACATCACACAAGCAGCCTCGAGATGGACGCATCGTGTGTTGTCATCGCTGCGAGCTGACAGTCAGACAGATCCCAAGGAGAGAAATCCAGCTGTTCCGAAGCCACAAAAGGCCACACATCGGCCGCGAGTAGCAAAAGCACACTTTGGAGTAGCTTGCAGCCATCCAAAACCGCGAACCCACGCGGAAAACAACACGAACCACGTGGTCACGGCCCGTCTGTCTGTTTGTCTGGGGACAGCACAAGTTGCAAAGAAAGACGTCGTCTTGATAACAGAGGAGAGGAGGAGAAAATAAACTCCCGTCATTTATCAGACACAATTATTGACTTTGTTTTTTGACGATCCACTTCTTTTTTTATATATTTTGGAGCTGAACATTTTGGTAACACAAATTCATTTCCGTAAAATGAAAAATGGAGCAAGGCACTTGCTTAATTCTGGTGTGGCGATGTATGACGATCGTACCCGCTCATTCTGCTCCATTGACTGTGACACCATGCGCACCACACATGTATGGGTGTGTACAGATGCGCGCGTGTGTGTCTGCTGCTGTTGTTTGTGCTCAGATTGGATGTGTTGGGCACCCTCGTTACCTGATCTCGCTCGTTCCTGTCATCGTTGTGAATGTGTGTTTGCCTGCTCTCTCCCCATATGACGACCCGCCCACAGTGTGTGCTTGTGTTGTTTGTGTTGTTTGCGTGGGTGAACGAACACGCACAATCAGGCGTGTTTGGCTGTGTGTGTGTGTGTGTGCTGCTCAGCAACAAGTTGCACAACAAGCGCATGCTTGTTGTTGTTGGACAGACGACAGGCAGAGAGCACACTTGCTCTCTTTGCTCGGCTGCATCTGAGAGCGTGTTCTGAATTTCTCCAAGCCCGGAGGTGCAACCATCTCCGCTTGAAGCTATAGAGAGTGACGCCCCATTTTTATAGGATCCATCATCCCTCGCTCAGTCAGTCAGACTGCCACTCTCGTGACGTGTATGAAACCTGAGCCAGGAATGCCTCAGCAGTCGGTGCCTTCAAGCCCTGAACACTACTCCTTGCAACCTGACCCCCGGTCATAGGACCACTCCAACTCTGCGATTGGACACACGGTCCCCTCGCCGGTCTCACATGAGTGTATGCGTGTATTCTATGCATCATTATAATGTTAGGCTGGCCACGTACTTTGCCTAGCTGGCCCGGTAGTTGCTGTGTACCAGTGGTGGTGGTGGCCGCAGACTGCCGTTGAATGCTGGAATCTCTCCCACCGGAGCTGGGGTTCTCTGGTCGTAACCACTGCCACCACGATTAGCAGCGTGTGAAAAGTCCTCTTGGTACTGACCAACAAGCTCGGCCTGTCTGTGCTGCTCGCTGCCTACGACTGCGTTCTCCTCGCCCTCCTCCTCGCCAATCATGTGCTGCTGCTTGATGAGCGCATGGCCCACAAGCTCGACCGAGTCCTGGATGCTACCGAGCGCCTGCGTGAACGCGAAGATAAAGTCCACCTCGGTCTCGTAGCCGTGGATCTTGCTGTCCGCACCAAAGTAGAACGTGTTGCCAACCGGGTAGTCGATCTCGAGCCCGATGAGCCGCTGTACGAGCGCTTCGTTCCAGAGCACGTGCGGGAACACTTTCTGGATCGTCAGGCGCGAGAAGCGCACGCGCAGCACGGCCTTGGCCGAGATCACCGGGTTCGCGGCGTCCGAGACGACCACGTCCAGTTTCTGCAGCACGAACTGCAGCTTCGTGTGGTACATCGAGTAGCGCTCCCACTGCTCGAGCAGCAGCTGCACGCCGCGCGTGCCGCCAAACAGGATGTCTGGCGAGACCATCGAGTTGAGGAAGCCCGCCTGCCGCGAGGACCGCACGAGCGCGTCGCGCGTGATCGCGCTCGAGTCGAGCGAGCTGAGCACGGGCACGCCGAACTCAAAGAGCGAGAAGTACTCGCACACGATACGCGCGAATGACGGCGACGCATCCAGACTGCGCGACGAGTGCAGCAGCGTCTCGCGCTGCGTGCGGTGGTAGAGCGTGAGGTCCTCGACCTCCTGCCGCAGACCCTCCACGTAGTCGCCCAGGCCGTCCGTGTACTTCTTGCGGCGCGACCGGTAGAGCTTGCCGCGCGCGCTGTTGGACATGCGCGACGACCGCTTCTTCTTTGGCTGTGGCTGCGGCAAGGGCTGCGTCGTGATGGCGCTGTGATGACCTGTCACTGCTGCTATTGGGTGTGATCCAATCTGCTGGGGCTGTCGTGCCGGATCAAAGCTGCCGCTGTCAAAGACCACGGGCGGGTGGAGTACAGTGGTGGTGGCCGAGGCGAGAGGCGGTAGTGACCCCATGGGCTGCTGCTGGTGTCCTGGCACGAAGCGGCCTGAGTACGCCGCTTGCTGCAGCTGCCAGGTCTTGCTCGCCGGTGGCGCGAACGGCGCAGCCATGCCGCTGCTGCTGTAGCTGCTGCTGGTGCTGAACTCGTCCTCGCTGGGCGGCGAGCAGAGCGCCATGATCTGCATGCGGGCGTCACGGGCACTGCCGCTAGTGCTGAGCATTCTTGTTGGATATGGCGGGCTCTGGCTCTGGCTGTGCGTGTGATCTCTCGGTTGTTGTTTGTTGTTTGTTGTTTGTTTGCTTCCTTGTTTTGCTGCTTTGTGCTTGTTTTGTTTGCCAAGTCCGAACCCACACTAAAGGTGCGGGGCAAACAGACAAACAACTCCTCACGTGCAAAAAAGCAAAGCAAATACAGCAACGAATTGCGCATGTCTCTGTCACAAAGGGTTCGGGAAGAACAAGAATCCCGTCATCTTCTTTCACTCGCAATGCTCGCATGAAAAATTACAGCGAAACCTCTTGAATTTGATTGTTCGTTCACGCGTGTGACATCAGGTTTGGATCGACGACTATATATGAGGGTAATATACCCTCTTGAACTGATACCCCTGTATTTTCGTGCAAGAAATATATGGAAGGAATATCAATTTTGGAGGGGATAGGCTCGAAAGATATTGTACGATTTAACGGGCTTTTCGTTTTCTTCTTTTCCATCGCTCTTCGGCAGCTTGAGTTTATTTAACTGCTGCTGCCACTTCGGAAGCGATGAAGCGCACTGGAGTTTGGATGGTTGCTTCTTGCGTTGGTGAAGCAAAACCGACATCATAACCTAGAATATTTCTTGTAAATTTACCAAAAGAACTGCATTTACTGCGTTAATGTTTGGGCTCTATTTTCCACATCTTTTTTGTTTTTTCCTTGCAATTTGCTGACATCGAGGCACACACATCTTTTGAACCCTGTTTGACAAGAGCCTGTCCTCTCAAAGAGGCTCGTAATGCTGCACGTCATATTTTTGCGCATCACACGAAAAAGCTCTCTTGTAAAAGAAACGGCACTGCTCTTATTTTGAGATTTGAGTTGTTTCGGTTCAGAGATCGACTTGGCTTTGAATGGAGCAGTTCCATTCTGGGAAAGCAGAACCGCCATACAGCATATTTGAGAAAAACGTAAATATCCGAAATCTGTTGTGTGCAAAAGAGAAATCCCGTTGCATGCTGTTTATCCAAGTTGGAAAGAATTTTTCTTTTGCAATCAACACATAGTTTTTTGGATGCCGATACTAAAAAGGAAATTCACGTTGGCTTTCGTTTTCTCGTGACAATATACAAAAGTTGTGTGAGTTACACCACTCACCGTTAAATATCAAACAATTTTTTTCAGGTTGTCTAAATAAATTCTTCTAAAAACGGTGAATTGCATTTTTCTAGAATATGGTGTATGGCAGTTTTTCTCGCAACCCTGCTCTTTCGGGTGGTTTCTTTCTAAAAACGACGAGAGTTCTTTGGTGTTCTCTGAAAACTGAACTAACCGCATTAAGTGGATAAGAATGGGTTCACTAATAACTGACGCATCCATTTCTATCGTTCTAAATCCATGTACTATGATATTAAAACATAGGTGAACATGTGCCGTTTTGGCTCGGATTTTGCAAAAACCTGTCAATTGAAGTCGGTGAGAAACGAAATCCCGTATGGTTTCTTGTTCCGTTCTTTGCATTTTGTATTGAAGCCTGTCTGCCCCTCTTCGAAAGCCCGGTCAAGCAACATAAACGTCTGCTGACAAAACAAATAGAATCTCGCAAAGCCCAAACAAAACAAGCAAACGCAAGCAAAACAAACTCAAGCTCAACCCTCCGCAAGTGCGCGCGCCACTTCTAAGCGACATGCGCCTCAGCAGCAGCAGCGTCCCAACCGCCATGTTGGACAGCTCCGATCTGGAGCTCCACACCGACTCGAGCAGCTCCGGCGGCTCGCCCCGCAGCGGCTTCCCCAGCCCCGTGTCCGCCATGGCCCCGCGCGAGGCCGAGGCGCTGCTCGCGCTCATCGACCAGCAGCAGCAAGATCCAGACCAAGATCCCGACGTGACGTCGCCGCTCGTGACCATCAAGCCGAACCTGAAGCTCATGTCCAACAGCGAGCGCGGCAAGTACTACCGGCGCAAGCGCAAGCTGTACGCGGCCGAGCTGAGCGCCAGTGTGTCCAAGCTGCGACGCCAGGTGGAGACGCTGGTCACGACGCAGCAGCTGCGCCAGGAGCTCGCGGTCTCGCACAAGCAGACGCCGCTTGGCTCGTACGCCAAGCTCGTGCGCGAGTACTGCGCGCAGTTCGAGTTCGGCACGCCCGTGCATCAGATGACGACAACACCAGGCTTTGGCGGCATTTATGACAGCACAGGTGCGGCGGCGGGCCAACTGGCGTGCGTGGCGAGGGCCACGAGCCAACAGAGATCCTTTCTGCGCGCGGTGATGGTGGAGCAGGTCGGCTTTGGCGAGTTCTGCGGCATCGAGCTGCTGCTGGACCAGTGGGAGCGCTACTCGATGTACCACGCGGCGCTGCGCTTCGAGCTCAAGTCGCTGGAGGTCGTGAGCCCTTCGTCCCCACCAGTGAGAGAGACAAACGGTGAAGAGGAGGAGCCCATGCCACCGGTCATCGCCGTGCGCGCGGACCTGCACGTGCGCTACTCGCTCGAGACGATCAAGCAGGTGTTCCCGCACCTGATAGACGACCACGCGCTCGTGCAGGAGCTCATCGGCCTCGAGGTCACGTACCCGTGCGTGAACCACTTTTACTTCACGGCGGACGGCAAGATCGAGCGGTACAACCCCGAGGTGGACTTCATGGCCGCGCTCGCCGCCAAGATCCGCAGCATCGTCGGCGTGGCCCACGTGCTCAACCGCGCGCTGATCGCCAAGGACCACATGATCGGCGTGCTGGAGGACGAGTTTGACAGATCGCTCTCGATCTCCCGGGTCGAGCAGGAACCGGAGATCATCACAGCCGCGTCAGCGCCGGACGTCAGGAGCTACGATGCGACCACCAGTTACGGCACTGGCAGCTCATTCTCAACCACAGCAGCAGCAACAGCAGCAGGTAAGCGGGACCCGACGGGGACGAGCGCGAAGCCGGCGTCCCGATTCGACCTCGAGTTCATTCTCTCGTAAGAGAAAAGCGGCTGGGCTATCTATTTTGTTACGGGTGCTGTAGTGCGTGGTGAGTATGTAAGTATTGGGAGGTAAGTGGTGGGATGAGGAGAGAAATGGTCACGTGTGTGGTTTGTATTTCTATCCAACATGGTTGATGATGGTGAAGTTCTCCATCGGAACTTTGGTTAGTTCCTGTCAAGGCCATTCATTGATCTTTGGTCTAATTGTTAAACTAAAGTGATTGGCCCTAGACCTTCATGATTGCCGCCAGGTTCCCCGCGATGCACGTCTCGTAGAGCTGCTCGTACGTCTGGAGATACTTGGAGTTCTCGTCATCGCCGTCAGTCATGAGCAGCAAGTCGGCCTTTTTGAGCGCGTGGATCCACTCGACGTGGTCTCGCAGGTCCTGCGTCATCTCTTTCAGCCCTGCGTTGTCGTCGCTGTAGTCTTCGCTGTAGAGCAGCTCGGACGCGAAGAGTCTATCGATCTGGTTCGTGAACTCGGTCACCAAATGCGCGCACATCCACTCCCCCGCTGCTTTTGAAATCTCCCGCGGCGTGTTCGGCCGATGCTGCGGGTTGCCGTACCTCACGGAGTGAAAGTACGACGTATGCGGCAGCGGTGGGGTCATGTATGCAGGCACGGCGCTGTAAATCTGGGCGGCGAACGTGCCGAGCGCTCCCTTGTGTCTTCGGGACTCTTGCTCCGCGCCCCTCAGGAAGTCGTCGAGCGCGGTCTACACGTTGACGTAGGAGGTGAGCGTCGTGGAGATTTGCGCGGCACCTGGGAGCGCTGGCGTGTAGGCGGACGTCTGATGGGATTTTGGCGAACCAAGGGACGTCAATCCCAGTAGCAGCAAGAAACCCTGAGCCTTGGCCATGGCGAGCGAGGTTTACTTGATGGTTTTGTCCCCACGCGCGTGAGCACCAAACGGGGAATGAAGAGATTGGGGTAATTACTGTAGTTTTGTCCAGGAGGTTAAAGCGTCTTCTTGCTGCCGGAACCGGACGTCCGCCTGGCGCCCTCGTCCTCGTTAGCGTCCTCGGTATCGAGGACTAACTGAGGGGTAAAGACCCAGCGATCTTATCCTCCGAATAAGGATGGTGGACGTCCTCCAGTCCCTTATTTGTATCTCCATTTGGTGATGGAGAGCGCACTCTTGGTGGACTCCCTGCCTCCGCAGAGTCTGCCGCACAAACCAAACGTCCAAGCCATGCGCACAACTCTGTTGGTCGTCTTCCTCCTCTTCAGCGTACTCGCCTGGACGTCCGCGGTGCTCCCAGCTGACGCGCGAAACCGCACGAAGTCTTCCAAGCGAGAGGCCGCGTGCATCGCTACCACCGTCGCCGCTGGCATGAAAGCCCCACGGGTTCCCGTCTACGCGTCGACGGTGGTGCCCGTTACGCACGCCGATTTGGAGCTCTTCAACGAGCTCTTGGCGCACACACAACTCGAGAGCTTTGGCGCCGAGCTGAACGAATTCAACGAGCTCTCGGCTCGCTGGTACGCGAGTTTGCAATGCGAGAAGCAGCGACTCGACTTGTCCAGCGGTGCTCGGCTCGTCACGAGAGAAGAGATCCAGCAATCGCTCGGTGACTGTCTCTACGGGACGGCCCGCAAGCGGCTAACGAGAGCGATCGCGGTCGCATTCGGCTGCGGGATCCTGCACGCGGACAAACACGCGCTCCACGACGTGCTCTCAGCCAAGGCGAACCGCTTCGGCGTGGGGCGACCAGCAAGCGCCACAAGAGTCTCGATGCTGCTGTTGTTACTGGCGAGGCATCGGATCTGAGCTCGCTGGTGCAGATCGTGATTGCGCTGCTGGTTGTGGGCGTCTATTACTTCCAGCGCCAGCGCAGTAGCAAAGCACCTCGCGGGATGACCCCACCGTCGAGTTCAACACAGGCACCGGTAGTGAGTCAGCCTTCATCATCAAGTGATGAGCAATCAGGTACAGAGGCTCGCGGTCGTTCTCTAGAGCGTCCTCCTGAAGTGGACTCTGGCCTCACTAGAAGAACCGGAGCTACTGGCGGCGGAGTGTCTGTCTCTGGAGGACCAACAAGTGCTGACTGCACTGCGGATTCAGCTATTGAGCAACCGGATTGAGCATTCCCAGGTCTGTGCAATGTACAATTTGATACAGTAGCTGTTAGTTTTTTTCTCTCCAAAGGTAGGTTCTCGCTCTGTTTCAATAACATCTTTGCGTTTCTGCTCCAAGGTGGCGTCATACGGGCTCAACTTGCATTCGAGTCATGTGTTGTTTTAACCTCACGTTGAGTTTTTAATACGAAGCCGCTAAATCCTCGAGCACTGGCGCGATGATGCACTTTGTGAAGAGCTTCTCGAAAGCCGCCTCCACGGCTGTAGCTTCGCTGGAGGTGGTGAGCCAGCGCAGCTCAATACGCACGCGCGCGTGGAACTTCTTAGCGACGTGCAGCACTTCCTCGTTCGCGCGCCGTTGGTCGAGCTTCTCCCCCTCTTCGAGGGCTTCAGTGGCATCCTCATGGTCTTCGCTAGAACCGTAGAGTACATCGGCACTCATGGATTCGTCCAGGTAGGAGGCGAACGCCACTCCAAACGAAGGACACATCCACTTCTCGGCCTGCTGAAGCTTCATCTGGGACGATACTGGGATCAAAATCGTCTGCGGATCGTCGTAGGCGATGGGGAACTCGGCGTTGCTACCATCAGCGGCGCGGAATACTGCCAAGTAGGCGTCTTCAGGCGTCAGTTCTGGCGGTAGAGCGGGGTCATCGGAGATCTCACTTACACTTGACGGGCGGTCTGTTGTCGCACTCCGTTCTGGTGGTCGCGCGTGGAGGTTCTCCAGCTGCTTTTCGTGGAGCGAGATGGCGTTTTGCAGATCCACGTACAGGTCCAAGTGGTACGGAAGAGCGTAGCTGCTCGCCAGGATTGAGCCTAGCAGCAGCGACGACATCAACGCAGCCCCTGACGTTCCTGCTCGCATTGCCCCAGCGTCTGTCTGAAGCAAGCGGTTGAGCAGTTGGACCAGCTGGACGGTTGGTCTTGCAGTCAGTGGTTACAACACCCAGATTAAGAGCGGCTGCTTGGAAGCGAGCTGCCACTTTCTCGCAATCTCACACCGCTCTCTGTCAGTATTCGTCTTTGATTAGTGTCACATCACCATGAAGACCTTCGCGATGTTGCTGCTGCTCTTTACGCTGGCATTGCTGTCGAGCGGGCGTGTCGATTGCGGAAGCGTAGCGTCAAGACGGGTAGAGAGCTGCAGCCGCGAGGGCCGCCACAAGTACGCTGACACGCGGGACTTGCTCCCAAGTGTGGTCGATCTGAACACGATCCATGCGGTTCACTTTCTGCTGAAGAAACTCCACAACCAGCCGACCCGAAACTTCGTCAGCTCGGTGGAGTACGCACAGTACTCCAGAACCTTTCAGCATCGGTACTACTCGTCTTTTGCTATCAAGAGCGCGAGGCTTGCAGTCCGGGTGAACCGCGTGACAAGTCGCATTGGCGCCGACACGCTTGACCAGCTGCGGCTCCAACTTGATGGCGTCGTGTGCGACTGACTGCGAGAGCGAATGAAGACCGCCATCGCAGTGCTCTTTGCGTGTGAGCTGGAGAATGAGGCGGGCGATCCGAACGAGTACCTCGGCGTGTACCTCGGCAAAGTAGCGCGTCTGAACTTTTTCATCCGCAAGCGGCTGCTGCTGATCGGAGGCGCCACGATGCGCCAGCAGTACGACGTGCGGCTCGACAAGTGCGTGCTCCAACCGCTAGGAAGAGCCGCGAAGCCACTCGCCATCCACCTTCCAGAGTCAACCAAGGCTTCCTCAGCGGCTGCATCGAATGGAAACGAGACGGCCAAGAGCCAAGTTGTCGCTCGTCAAGGCCACAAGCCTGCAAACCCAACACCATCGGCTTCGTATGATGAGTTGGGTCCTCTTTCGGACTGAGCGGTCGTGTTTTGCACGACGGTGCTCGTCTGGGGGCTCGTCCTCGTCCTCTTACGCGACTATATCCGACGCGACTCGAGTCGGTGGGTCACGCTTCTTCTCGATCTGGATCCAGATGAAGAAGCCGCGAACCAAGCTATTCCCGCTGAGTTCACATTGCCGTCTGGTTATCTACCGGTAGGTCGCAGCGTCCAGGGCTCACACAGCGATGCTGCTGCTGGCGCTGTGGCGGAGCTGGTGAGCGACATGATTGCTGCCCCTCTCATCCGTCGCGACGGTATCCCAGCGAACCCCTCAGCGCCATGAACTCATCCCCACTGGACCTGACGGATACACTGAACTCGACACGGCAGCAAGAGAACCACGATGGCCGAACTGATTGACGGGCAAAGTCGATCGGATCTTGGCAAAGAGTGTGCGCAACGAGTGTCCTCCAGCAGTGAACCCATGTCTCACGTGGTGGATGAGGACATGAGGGAGGGGCTAGGGAGGAGGACACTAATAGCCCGTTTCCCTGCGGTAGTAGTACCTGTAGAACTTAGTACTCAGCAATAGGATGTCCACTCGGCAAAGACGATTGGAATTTTGCGAGAGATTCGCTGGCGTTAAATGGAATTTGGTAACTACTTGGGGCTGATTCTTGCGCTCTTTACTGTTTCGCAGCTGTGTTCGCCATGTCCTCGACCAGTGGCGTCACGACGCACTTTGTAAAGAGCTCCTCGAAAGCCGATTCAATATCCGACGCAACGTCGCTGGGGAGCGTGAGCATGCGCAGCTCCATGCGCACTCGGCCGTGATACTTGCTCGCCAGCTTCAAAACGCGTTCATTCAAGCGCCGCTGGTCGATCTCTGTCACTGGAGCTGCGCTATCATCGCCTTCGCCATAGAGAACCTCGCTGCTAAACGCCTCGCCCAGGTACAACGCAAAGCCTCTTCCGAGAACGGGACAGAGACACTTCTCGGCGACTTGAAGCTGCATCGACAGCGACACTGGGATGGGGTTGAGCGGATCGCCAAAGCTGCCGTGGAGCTCCACATCGCGCGTCAGCGAGTCAATCAGCGCTTTGAAGGCGACTTCGGGCTTCTGCACCGATCCTGAGGCAAAGATGGTGGCTGCAGTTGCGGCTTGCGTCGACTACGAAGTCCATTGATCGCGCTGGACCGCGATCGCATTCTTGAGATCCACGTACTTGCTCAAAGAAGGCGAAAACCCCTGCATCCGGTGTCTGCTCAGCAGCTCCTGCGCGTGGAGAGCGTCGAGTCTACACGCCAGAAGCGCGATGGCTTGAAATAGAAGTACCACAATCCATCGTGCGCTCTTCATAGCTCGTCACTTTTTACTTTGTCTTCTCGTCGATAAACGGAAGTGCGGTTTGCGAGCTTCGGAGCCTGAAGCAACGGCGGATAGCAGATCAGACGAGGAGGCCCAGCCTGGGGGACCTCGGATCCTAGGATCAGATCAACCTTCCATCCTCCAAATACAAGAGATCGAAAGGAATAAGACCGCCTTGAAAGTATTACTTTTAGTAGTTTCTTATACCAGTGTATGTATAGCAGTCGACCTGGACAACTCGTCCGAGCTTTTTTTTCATTCTACTCCTTCACTCGTGGACGATACGATCGAGACAGCCAGGTACTCAGTATCACATTGACATTGCCGCTGCTGTGACTGCCACCACCGCTCTCGCTCGCCATGAAGACTGGCTTAGCAGTACTGCTGCTACCCGTGCTGCTGACGCTTCAGGCCTGTGAGGTTGTAGGTGGGAGCCCTCTCAGTTCCTCCAAGAAAGCGATCTGTAGTCACGATACGACCACGAAGTACCCTGCAACCCGCGCTCTTCTCCCCAGTGTGGTCGACATGCGTGCGCACACCGCTATGAAAGCGCTCTTTGAGAAGTTCGAGCGCCACGCGGGGACGACCCATTTCAGAGACGTCGTGCACCAGCACCAGAAAATTTTGGACGACTACTACTACTCGACCGGTCAGCCAATCAATCACTTGTCGTTCTGTTTGAACGGGACCCCGGATCGAATCGACACCAAGATGCCCAGCCAGTTGCTCCGGGAGCTTGAACTCTGCTCGTGCAGCTGGATGCGACGCCAACTGGGTAGCGCCGTCATGCAGTCCTTTGAGTGTGAGCTCGAGAACCAAGTGGACGACCCGAACTTGCTCCCCAATGTCTACCTGGACAAGGTGAAGCGCCTCAGCTTTCTAGCCCGCAAGTACATGCTGCTCGCCGGTGGGTCCGCGATTCGCGACCAGTACGATGCGCTTTTCGGCAGGTGTGTGCTCCAGCCGCTCACGAAGGAAGCCAAAGCCCTCGACGTCCAAGTCCCGAAGCCGGCCAAAGCGAAGCCTAAGTCCTCCGAGTCAACGCCATCGCCGTCACCATCGGCTGAAGAGTCGAGCCCTTATATCTGGTCGCTCGTGCTCTGCGCTACAGTGTTAGTCTGGGGGCTTGTCCTCGTTCTCCTTCGCGACTACATCCGCCGCAATCCGAGTCAGTGGCTGCCGCTTCTCGACATGGATCCAGACGAAGCTGAGGACGACGCCAGTCAACAAGTTGCCCCCGCGCCAGCAGCACCACTACCGGCTGATCAAACTGGCACTGCGCAAGCTGTCGGATCTCAGAGTAGGACTGGCACTCCCGGCAATACAACGGAAGCCGCCGCTGCTGTTGCGGACCTGGTGAACGACACGCTCGTCACCTCTTTTGCTACTTCTTCTTCAGTGCCGCGCCAGCCTACCGGAGGTGATGAAGCAACCACCATCCCAGAGAGCGCTTCTGGATCCCTCAACCATCCTGACTGACTGAGGTTGAGTAGGTATGAACACGCAAACTTTGCATTGTATCAAGAGACAATTCTAGTTCTTAGCTTCCTCATCTACCTCTCCATATCCTCTATGAGCGGCCTCACCACACACTTTGTGAACAATTTCTCAAAAGTCGCCTCCACATCCGGTGCAACGCCGCTCGCCATGCGCAGTTCCGTACGTGTTCACATGTAGAACTTGTCTACAGCCTGAACAACTCGGTCGTTCAAGCGCCAGTGGTCGATCTCGCTCTTCACATCTTCGGCTATGGACGACTCGCCGTAGAGCACCTCGTCGCTCAGGGTTTCTCCCAGGTACAGCGCAAAGCCCTGTCCGAGAACAAGGCAGAGCCACTTGTCGGCTAGGTGAAGCTGCGACTTGAGCGAAGTCGGGATCGGGTCCAGCGGATTGGCAAAGCCGCCGTGGAGGTCGGTGTCAACCTCATTATGGTTCAAAATCAGTTGCTGACACAGCATTGTATAGGCAGCATCAGGTTTTCTGTGCCTACGAGAAGGCGGCCGTTGCGTCTTGAGCGTGGGGGTTCACCTGATTGTGTTCGTGGCGCGAAATCGCCGTCGCCAACTGCTCGTAAGAGATCAAGTGGTTCGGAAACTCGCGCAGACTGTGCCGGATCAGCAGCTCCTACGCGTGGAGAACACGACTGCAAACGATGACAGCAGCACCAGAACGCTTCGGAGTAATGTTACGCCTCTCATAAGAGGATGCAGATCAGCACGTTGTGAGCCTCAGTTCCCTCCCGATGTGGTGGCCGTGAACAAGCCACATTACGAGGCCACACGCTCTCGTTTGTTTGTGAAACGGACGCTATATCTTTGGATTTGCGAGTTACAACCGAATAAGAATGGTTTATGTCATCCCGCGAACCATCACCACCGGTTTCTTTCGAGGCCCTGAACGGATAGATCCGCACAAAAGCGCGTCCGGTGGGTTCTCCCTTCTCGCTTTTGAGCCACTTGTAGGTTGTCCTCATTTGCATCTTCCACCCATCAACTCATCATGAGGACTCTCCCAGCTGCACCAGCTCAGTTGCTGCTGCTCTTTCTCCTCCTGACGCTGCTGTGCGAAGAGATTGAAATCGGCACCGCGCAAAGTCACGAGTCTAGCACCGGTGGGGCTAGGAGCTCAGCTGCCACGAGGGATGCAGCAACTGGAACCGCCACACCGATCTGCGACCGCGAAACACGACAGAAGTACCCTCTGCACCGCGCCGCGATCCTCCTGAATGTGGCTGATCTACGCGCCTACAGTGCCGCAAAGGCTCAGATCGACAAGCTCAAGGACAAGCAAGATCATCTCGATCGTGAAGATGATGGGAGATACAATGCCCAGAAACGTGACCAGTACAACGAGCTCACGCGGTACTACTATCCTAATCAGCAGCAATCTGCTGAGTACGTCTGGGGATGTGCGAACGGAATTCCGTACGGACTACACACCATGGTACGTGACGAGCAGCTTGCGCGACTCAAGATCTGCATGTGCTCGTTCCTGCGGCGTCGACTGAGCAGAGCCGACGCGCTGTTCTTCGAGTGTGAACTTGAGAATCAGGTGAACGACGACCTTGGCGAGTTCCCCAGTGTGTATCTGGCGAAAGTGCACCGAGTGAACTTCGATGTATCTCCGATGTAGAACCACAGTCAACTACGCCAAAGAAGGACCTCTTCGAAGAAACTTCGAATGCGAAGACCTCGGTTCCTGTTGCTGATACCACCACAGAAACCAACCCACAAAAAACGGAGCCGACACCAGAGCCGCCAGCGCCACCAGTACTCACACTTCCAGGAGGAACCAACAGTGAGTCGCTATCCCCATCATCAACAGACAACTCGAAAGACCCTGTCGCTGCCACTGATACCCCAAGTCGAGAGATCAAGATCGTGGAATCGGCTGCATCTTCTTCGTCTGATGAGGACCGGACGAATTCCCTCTTCTGGGTCCTCGTTTCCTGCGTCATGATACTCATTCTCGGGCTCCTGCTCATGCTGCTTCGCAACCACATCCGACCAAGGTCCCCTAGATTTTTCCTCTGATTCTGAAAGGACTGCGCCTCCGACTGCTGCTGCTATCACGGATCTGGTGAACGACACGCTACTGTAGACTCTCCTACTTCCTCACCAGCGCCTCGCGAAATCGGGTGGTAGGACGTCGAAAAACTAGTGAACCTCCCTGAACTGAACAATTCTCTGTAAATCAACAAGCTTTGCATTTGTCAACAGGTGTATTAGGCTGTGACAACATTGTTGTTGTTATGGGTGCTGTTACACCAGTGGAGAACCTGAGTCTGTCCGCCATACTTTGCAAATTTCTTGATATTTTCTTCGAAAAACTCGATCATATTGCTGTCTCTTGGCGCTGAGGAGTTCAGGTTTTGCTGACTCGATAGCCAGAGGAGCACCTCCAGATGGCCATCCACAGCCGCGTACTTGCACGCTCTCGAGGACACGACGGCGTTGTCACCATTTTGAGTCTCAAAGAGCCATTTCACAACCTCCGCATGTCCATTCTGAGCCGCGAGGTCGACTGTGCGAGGGCTGCAGCCTTCTTCTCGGTTCCCATGAAGCCACTTGAGCACTTCCAAGTGACCCGAGGACGCGGCGCCGTCCATCGCAGCGGTCGAGCAGCCTTCGCTGCGGCGCTTGTGCAGCCACTGGATGACCTCCAAGTGGCCGTTCGCAGCTGCAAAGTCCATCGCGCGCTTCGTGCACCGCAGTTGAACGCGCGGGTAGTGGTGATGGAGCCATTGGAGGATATGGAGGTGTCCATACTGCGCTGCAAAGTCGATCGCGTCGGAACTGTAGGGTACGACCCCAGAGCTGCTGCTGTGGTTACTGAAGTAGGAGCTCAGACTGAGCACTTGGAGCAAGTTCAAGCAGCCAAAGCGAGCCGCGACGGCCACGGATCTCCACTCGAGCGCTCCGTTGGGACTCGGGTCAACGAGAAAGTCCACGATTTGCTGCAGAAGCTCAGGTTGCGGCAGCTTGAGCCTGAGATAGCGAGCAGCGAACTCGGCGCCGTTTGCGAGTTCTGGCAGCGTTGCCATTGTTGATATCCTGGTGGGAGGTTGAGAGCCTGCTTTAAGATGAAGTGTCGACGACCTGGAGGCTGAAGAACAAGAAGACATTTGGAAGCCGCCGAGTGGAGCTGGGATCAGGAACTTGAGCGCGTCGAGCCACGACGTCATCACCTGATAGACTGCAAGGACGGTCTGGAAGGGGAATCCGGACAGACTGCTGCTACTGGAGACTGGGAGTATTCTCATTTTCTTCTCTCTTGTGTTGCGGTTGGAAAACTGGTGTGTGTGTGCGTGTGTGTGTGTGTGTGACAGGATGCGAATTGGAAACTGAGGAGACAAAGCCCAGAGGATAGGGAATCAGGAGAAAGTTCATCTTCACACTGAAGCGACCAAGTGGGTGAGTAAAAAACAAAGTGAGAGTGACTGTTGTGACAAACTGAGGTATCCGGCATCAAATCTGTATAGTTTAGGGTGATTTTTGAGGAGTGAGAAACATTTGAGGCTCGGAGTCGATGGCCCTCCACATGAGCTTAGGGTTTCACACATATCAACGTACTCACACCGGAGGTGCGATTAGGGTAATACATGTTGGTGGTGGTCGCGCCGGTAGGCGCTTTAGAGTACCGCAGCGTTTAAAACCCTCTCGCAGGGAGCGCGAAGTGCGTTGTATAGGTTGGTATAGGGTGTAGAAAAAGAGCTATTTTGTCCAATTTTTATGCGGATATACTACCACGTGTAGAAACGGTTTTGCAATTTGTATACAATTTGTATATCCAGTTCGTCACAGCAGCTCTTGCCAAAAATGTTGAAGCTTGACATGTAGATGAAAATCATGAAATTCAGACTGATACATGTCTTTGTGGCGGGGAATAAAGATATGAGCCTTTGACAAAAACAAGCCAAGGATGACTAACCCACTCCACGGTTGATTTTTCTCGTTTTTCTCGTTTCAAATGATAGATGTGACGAATGCGTGTAAATCAGTGGTATGGAGGCTTTCCAGGTGCAATAATGACAGGGATCTGTGGGTGTACTTGAGATTTTAATGAGCGCGTGCATGGCCTTACAACTCGCCTCTAGATGGGCGTGTGTTGCCGACGCGAGGAAACTACTGAAAGCAGAGCCGCTCGAAGAGCAGGTGGTCGATCGCGCTTCAGAATCTATTACCGTTAATGATTTCAAGAAATAAGTGGGTTTTTACATGTTCTGATATTTGCAGTCAGATACGCATAACATAGGGTAAATTAGTTTGAGTAATGCCGTGTGTTGCAACGAAAGCTCTGAATTCACAGTGTCTATCTCGTACAGGACACCACGCCCTTGTCCTTGCTGGTCGACCTCCCCTCTTGATTTCTAAACTGATACGAGAACTAATATATTGGTCTTATTTAATGTATCTATGTTTCACTTGCCAATCGTGCACTTGGCACCTTGATGATGACGTAGATTCGCTGTAATTGTACTGTCCATCTCAACTACCAAAGGAAAGCCAACAAAACGTTGGTGACGCATTTGATCTTGTTCTTTTGAAGCCTGCGAAGGGTCTACTTTATCGGATCTGGCGCGAGACTTACTACTGAATTAATACAGGCATGCTGAGCGAGAGAGAATGGTTTAACTGATGAAATCGCAGCCTATTTGGTCGGTGATTAAAGCCATGAGGTCGGATGTTGGTTGGTCTTCGTCTAGAAATCTAAAATCGATGGTGCTGGAACCTGGAAAAAATCTAGACAATTGTTGGCTTTGCATCTATTGTATCCATATGTTATTTGATTTATGTGATCGGCTAGTTAAACTTCGTTATCCTAAAATGCATGTCAAAGGCGGCGCCTTCTATTTGAAGCATTTTAAACACACACGCGTAATTACGTGCATAAATAAAACCAGGATGTGGCCGCTTAAAACTAGGAAAACCAGGACAGCCAATCAACGCTTTGCCCGCGTCGCTCGCAGATCCGATTCTAAACTGTTGATGGGGAAGCCAGTCGGCCGACGTCGCGTCAATGGCGGCGAGAGGCGCGAGAAGAAGTTCAAGAGGCAGCCGTACGACTATCAGTTCAAGCTGAAGGTGATCGACTACTACGCCACGACGGACATTGTCTCTACGATTGTACGGTTCTTCCCTGGCGTTGCAGACTCAAGGAGCTGCGCGAAGCGCAAGCTTGTGAGCAAGTGGAACCAGCAGCGCGAGCGTATCGAGGCCAGCGCTCGATCGACAAGTACGGCGCATCAACAGCGCGCGCGCAGTCGCGGTCTCGCCACGACGCTGCCTCACGCTGCAGAAGCCTCAATCGTCAAGTGGATTAACGACTT
>JAASFI010000639.1:0-20971 GCA_023333705.1 Globisporangium viniferum | reverse complement strand
GTCCGAGTCGATCGCGGCCTCCAGCGCCTGGATGTACTCCTCCAGCAGGCGGATCGGGTCTTCCGTGGACAGCAGCGACGTGCCCGTGAGGTGCGGGATCTGCAGCACGCTGTGGCGCGGCACGAGCACCATCGCCGTCGAACCCTCGATGCGGTTGTAGAGCCGCGCGTTCGCGTGCGCGATCGCATTCGGCGTCAGACACGTCTCGTCGCCACCGAGCACCTTGGTGACCTTGCGACCGCTGGACCGCTCGACGGCCGTGACCACCATCTGGTCGAGCGACGTGATCTCGAACGTGATGTCGATCTTCAGCACCAGGTGTCTGGTCGCGCGACTGCCGTCCACGCGGATGCTCGCCAGTCGGTGCAGACTGCTGCTGCTACTACTACCAGTGCTCTCACTGTGTTTGCTGAGGCTGCGTCCCTCCACGACGTGCACGGCCACGGCGTTCTGGCAGCTCGCGTAGTAGAGAAACGACTTGTGCACGGGGATCCGGGTGTTCTGCGGGATCATCACGATCCGCGTCCCGCCGACGCTCTGGATGCCGAGCGACAGCGGCGTCACCTCCGTCAGCTCAATGGCTGAGAACGCAATGGAGTTTGAGCTCAGACATTGCTTAGCTCCTTTTGCAAACAAAGCAGCTCCACGTACTGCTGATGCACTGGGCGACAAATAGTGCGCCGCCACCACCACCTGCTGACTGGGAAAGCTCTCTTTGACCAGCGTCTGCAGGCGAGGGATATGGGCTGAACCTCCCATCAGAAGCACTGTGTTGATCTCGTCCTTCACCACTGAGCTCTCGTGGATGACTCGGTGCACTTTCTCCAGCAGACTCTGCCACAGATCCTCGCAGAGTGCCTCAAGGCACGACCGCGTGACCGTGTAGTACCCGAACGTGTCGGACGCGGGGAAGTCGATGCCGACAACGGCGTTCTCCGACAACGAGAGCAGCTTCTTGGCCAGCTCGCACGCCTGGCGGATCTGACTCGCGCCTGTGAAGTACCCGTGAGTAGTATCGGGAGAAGAAGAAGCAGTCTCTCCTGACTCAACTGTTGCTGCTGCTGCCTCTCGCGACTTCTTGCGGCGGCAGTGCGCGGCGACGCGCTCCGTGAAGTCGTCTCCGCCCAGGTGCAGATCCGAGTCCGTGGCTTTGACTTCGAACTTGCTGGCGAGTACTGAGACGAGCGAGATATCGGTCGAGCTCGCGCCAACGTCGACTGCCAGTACAACTTGAGTGGGAGTGTCGGCTGTCGAGCCAGCATTCTGCTCCATCCCATAGGCTATCGCTGCAGCTGTCGCTGCACAAAGCAGCTTCTCGACTCGAAGCTCCGCGATCGCGCACGCATTGCGAACTGCCCGACGCTGCGTGTGGTTGAAGCCTCCAGGTACGCAGACCACGGCAGACTCCACCTTCGCGTTCACCAGAGCTTCTGCCTTCTCCTTGATGCTCTTAACCAGCACCGCGACGAGCTCTTCCGGGTGGAACATGCGGATGGCGTTGGTGGCGCTACTGGCACCGTTCTTGGCGTCGATGCTGGTGGTTTCGACCATCGCCTTGTCGTTTTCGCCCGGGACGACCTTGAACGGCCACTTGCTTAGTAAGTCCTGGGGGCTCAGGTCGGGGATCTTGCGTCCGACGAGGCGCACAAAGTCGAAAACCGTGTTCACGTCGCCACCTCTTGCGCGTTTCCGGGCTTCGGCGCCGACGAGAAAGCCCGAGTCCGTGACGCTGACGTAGGAAGGAAGAAGACAGTGAACATTCGGTGCGTTGCCGTCTGGCTGGTCTTCACCAAATGGAACGTTGAGTACGACGTCGTCTTTGCACACTGCAGCTGAGCAGACTTGGGTCCCCAGGTCGATGCCGATGCTCCACGGCTCGCCACTGTTGACAAAATGAGTAGTACGGCCATTAACAGCAACACCTGCAGCAGGAGTGTGACCATTCATGTCCGCATTAGCATCCGAGTCGCTGCTCATTAAGCTTTAGGGTGAGTGAGTAATGTCGAACTGGAAAGTAGGATTTTGATTAGCACTAGCAGTATCGATCGCGTTTTGCTGGCAAGCTCTAGACAGATAGCCCAGCGCCAACTGCCCAAGCGTTGCGCCATCACCACCCCATCAAGTCTTCTCCTTTCACCTAAGACCAACCAACTGGCATCCTCTGGCTCAAACGCATTGTGGTGACGCAAAGTGACGCAAAGTGACGCTGCCGTTGGCCAACAAACAAACGGCGATGCACTCAAACTTCAACTGTCGAAATGGCTACATAAGACCATCACTCGTCACACCTGTAGCTCTTTTGTGGCTTCTCGCACTTTGAGTAGCGGGCCGTTTCACTGGACGTGTGGGGTACTACTACTAGATGCTCCTGGTTCAGATTGTGAAAATATAAAATGGACTTGAATGACGACAGCAGCAGCGCTGAAAGAGCTGCTGCTGGTGATCCAGAGAGCGGCGCTAGCAGCAGCACATCAAGAGCCAAAGGCGAGCCTGAGGAAGAATGCGAGAGCGACGAGGATGCCGCTGATGGTGAGGATGAGAGAGGAGCTGCTGATCACAAGGGCGATACTGATGACGATGATGATGATGTAGACGCTGGGTACGACAGCGACACACAGATCGTCCGCATTGCAGAAAGCGCCGCGAGTTTCGCCAGGTGAGAAGAAATATGGTTTCAGCGTTGGCTCTACACTGATTGATGGGCTGTTTCCGTACTTTTAGGCACTGCATTGCCTGCGGAGAATTTTCAAAAGCGCTGGTGGCGCTCCAGAACGTTGTCGAAATCGCAGAGCCGCCCTCACCCGCGTACACGCAGTGCGTGCTCCTGCTTGTGCAGCTTTTCCAGCTCACCAAGCACTTTGACGCCAGTCTGGCGACAATGATGGACGTTTTCAAGTGTCTGCCTGCGCCGTACACCCCCAGCGATGGGCTCGTGATCATCGTAAGTAGCAACGGTTACAATAGTAGCTGATGGTACAACCCCCTTGTTCTTCTAAGCTCTTCCACTCTCTCTCTCGCACTTTGCCTACTAGGCTCGTCTCTATGAGCTCAAAGGTGCGCCGGACTTTGCCGCTTTCTGGTGGAACAAGCTCTTGAAGCAGCAAGGTACCAGCTTGAACCACCAGCAGCTCGATGCCAACTACAGAGCAAAGGCGCTAGAAGACTTTGCGAACCAGTGTTTTGAGCAGCGAGACTTTGTATTTGCGCTCGACGGCTTCGCCGAAATCTTTCTCAAGTACCGCGCTTACTACCACGACAACCGCAAGAGCTACGCGCTCATGTTCAAGCACTTGCACTCGGCGCTGCAAGTGCTGGACCCAGAGGCAAATCACAAACTGGAGAGACAGCGACTCGCCTGGGAGCTCGCAATGATAGCTTGTCATCATCATCAAGATCACGCTGGTAAACTCTCGTACAAGAACCGGTATGGAGACGCAGATTTTTACAACCTGCGCAATGTGTACTTTGCGAGCTTCCCAGCGATCTACCGGGCTGTGTTTGCACGGGACGACGCCCCCGCGCGAGCGATCGCGCAGTGGTGGCGAGCGCGTCGTGAGCACCGACTTCAGCAACAGCAGCAGCAACTGAGAGAGGACGAGCGTGAAAAAGGCGATGAGAAGCAGCCGGTGCTGTTGCAGCCAAACTCCAGGCGAGCGAAGACGACGACGAAGAAGAAAGAACCGACTGCTGCTGACGCGAAACCTGCGAGATCCCAGGTGAGAGGGAGAGCGTCAGGCAAAACTTCCGAGGCTTCACCACCAAAGTCTCCATGCGGAATGCTCAATGGCTCGCCACTACCATCATCAAAGTACTGCCACGAGGCACCGTCGTTCAAAGTCAGTCACAAGCGCAGCTCGTCCAAGCGAGCGCTAGGCGCGATTTCTAGCGAGAAGCAGCACTGTGCTTCGACGCGAGGTGTACCCGCTCGTGAAGGCGAAGCTGAGGCGATCCAGCAGACGAATCAAAGTGAAGAGCGAGGCGAAGACGGCACCAGCATCGAGACGCGGTCTCCATCAAGTTCTCGCGTCGCCCAGCAGCTTGGACGTCATTTTTCGCTGATAAAGCGCCGAGAACGAGGAGGCGGAAGACTTTCGAGACAGCAGCACCGATCTGACGAATTCTATGAAAACTCGCCCACAAAGCGCAGGCTGAGCGCCGTCAGGTAGAGCTTACATACTTGCCTTATCGCTCATGTTTGTTGCTCGCTGCGTCAACGCTCACCTTCTTCGGTCGCTCTTGTTGTCAGGCATTTGCGGGAGCAGAACCTGGTTGATGAATTATTGGATCTCCAGCTTTCAAAGCCCCCACCAACACTGACAGACGAAAGCCCCAAAGACGCTGACCAGGAAGAGGAAGATATCAGTCCACAAAGGACAACCTCCTTACTCGAGTTGTACGCGCTTCCGTCGCCCATAGCAGCCGAATCTTTTCTCGCGTCAGCAGGTCGAGCGCTTGGCTTCGCCGACTTGGACCTGGACGAGCTCGAAAAGTATGTGCGCGTGGCCCACTACCGAGCGCGTGTGCTCATTCAAAAACACGTGGACGTCAAGCAGTTGGAAGAAGAGCGTGTCAAGCCCCAGTGGCTGCTGTCGTTCGAGAAAACAGAGGCGATGATCGTAGATCTCCGACAGCAACAGGAACAGCAGCAGAGCCTCGCCGATGACACGACAGCAGCAACTGCAAAACCGCACTTGACACAGATCCACTCGCGCGTGGTCTTCCAGCTCACTGCGATCTTCAAACAATACAAGCGGGACTTTGGCGACACGAGCTTCACGCGCCATCTGCACGCGCTTATCCAAAGGCTGAGCACATGGAAGTACGACCAGATCCCCGTGCTTCTCGCTGTGATGGAGAGTGCAAAGAAAGCGGGTGTGCGCGAAGAGAAGCAGCGCAATCTCGAGTTCTTCCACGTTCACCAAGGACGTCAGCAGCAACCTGGAGAGTGCAGCTAGCGCCTAGGCACCAGAGGCAGTTAGTACATAGCTGGAGTGTTTGATTCGACAATTTGCCTCGATGGGGACAAGAAAGGAAAACAGAACCGATTTGGTTAGTGCAAATGCAAGGTCGGGTATATACAGATAATACATTAGCAGACTTGCGAGGGAGGGTACATTTCGTGGAGCCGACTTCATCAGAATCTGCGCGCAATTCACCAACCGTCACGATCGCCACTTGCACCACATACTTGCGCATTCTTTTGTTTTACAGCCAGCCAGAGTCTTGATTCTCCACGCATTTCCCTCGTTTTCCGGTGGTTTGATCACCACGTCCTGGTTCACTCTGCTCCTTCTCCACTTTATATAAATGCTCACTTGTCGTCCGTTTACTTGTTGGAAAGTGCGCCAGGGCTCGCGCCGCGCTGCTGCTGCTCCGGGACCAAGTCCGCTGAAGGAGCTCGCCCGCCAGAGACCAACGAGCCGTTCGACTCCATATAGCTGTTATTGTCGCCATTCGAAGGCATCCGCTGGTGGTGGTGATGAGAATGGTGGTGACGCTGATGGTGGTGCTGGTGGTGCTGGTGCTGGTTACTGCCGTACGCTTGACTTGAAGGATCGTTGATATGAGGCGACCGACCGCGCTCGTTCGGCTGCTCATACCCGGCATGCTCGGGAGTTGAGCGACGGTTTTTCCACTTGGAGGACTGTCCGTTGTCAGAAGCAACAGCACGCGAGTGCTCCATTAAAGTCATAGCAGACGATGGCACGCCACCTGTCCGCGGGTTCGAGTTCCTGTCCACGTCCATCATCGAGAACGGTGGTCCACGACCAGGTGGACCTGGGGGCGGAGCCGTGCTCCCAGGATCTCCACGTCCTGGAGGTGGTGGCCCCCCACCACGGCCCATTCGCTCCCCTCCCGGGTTTGCATTTCGATACTCTGGTGGAACCGATTCTCTGCGGGATGGCGGCGGTGAGCCACCATCCGCAGTAGGAGGAGGTGGTCCTCTCGCTCTCCCAGAGGATGACGACGCGTGGCGATGAAAGTGATCCGCGCTTGGGCTTCGACGCGTAGGTGAGCCGTGGGCTTCCTGGTACCTGTACGAACCGGGTGGGACGTCACCTCCGACTGCCGCGCGCGTACGTGGGGGTGGAGCCGAGCGATCCGCGTAATATGGAGGGTCTTCCGACCGCGAGTGACTGCGAAAATGTCCTCCTTCATGGTACGACGATGGCGGTGGTCCGGAAGAGTAGTGCTGAGAAGAACCTCCTTCTCCTCGGGGAGGCATATCTCGTTCGCGCCACTCCGGAGAGTCTGCGTACTGATGGCGATACTCCGCTGGATCAAGGTTGTTGCTGTTGGGTGCTGGTGAAGAACGCGAGCCACCACCACCTGCACTTGGCCAACGAGAGCCAGGGGCTTCTTGCGGAGGACCTCGCATTGGAGGACCTCCACGGCTGTCATTCGGCGGCGCTCTTCGGTACTCACCTGCCTCTGGGTAACCACCACCAGGACGCATTCCTCCATGTCGCCCGCCTTCACGAGACGAAGTCGAGCTGCCCCCGAATCGTTCGGAGGACACTGGAGGCACGCGCTCTGCCGCATACGCCTCGCGTTCACGCTCCACCACAATGTCCTCCGACGACTGGTGGTGGTAGCCACGCTGCTGGTCAGCCACTCCGCCGTGACGTTGGGATGTAGACTGAGGAGGTGGAGGAGGACCACGACCTGATGGAACAGGACGCATGTGGCTAGTCGGCGGTCCACCGCCACCACCCATCTCATCTCGACCAGGTCGCTGACGCTTCATGTCATACGGCTCTGCTTCCACTTGAGCTACTGGCACTCGCTTGCGTGTTTGATTACTGCTGCTCTCGCGCAATCGAGACGAGTCGGGAAAAAGCGACAGGATCGCAGAGTGCACATTCTGAGGAAAACAAACGCTGAGCAGCTCGTTGTCCGAGGCAATCAGCTCCACGACCGCAAGCGCCGACGAGAACACGCGTCCTGCGCCTGGGAAATTGCCTTGTGGCGCATAGAATCGCTGCTCTGAGCCCGACTGACTTGTCTGGATCTTCCAGCCTTCACGCAAGAGCACAGGCAACGCGTGGTTCTCAAAGAGTCCGATCACGAACTGCGCTTCTCGTTCGCTGATCTGCAGCGACGTGCGTGGTCCAGGACCAGCACTCGCAGCAGCGATTTGAGCTGGTGGTGGTGTCGGGACGACAACCACTGGTCCTTGGACTAGTCCTGCCGACGGTAGTGGACCTTGGGAGCGCTGTTGCTGAGAAGATCCAGAAGCCTTTGCGCCTGTGATCTCGGGGCTGCCCGGACGTGACGAGTACACTTCCTTCGCGTACGCGGACGACACCGGAGGGAGCGATGGGTCGGCGCGCTCAATCTCGTCTTGAATCAGGATCTGGATCGTGTTGTCGATGTTGAGCTCCTCGGCGTCGCCGTCCGCGTACACGATGGTATACAGCGACGTTGGCTCGTCAAATTTCACCACCTGGAGAATAATACAAGCCGCAATTGTAAAGAGTTCAGCAAAATGGTCCCCTGTGCACACTTCATATGATACAAAAGGGATGCTAGACAATACACACCTGTCCAAGGAAGCGGCCGTGGCCGACAAACGTCTTGGCCACGCGCAGGCCGATGAGGTCGTCTGCGTAGATCTCGCGTCCGTGGAACATGATGCGCAGCTCGCGGTCTTCGCCCGATCCCGAGAAGCTCAAGCGGTCCTCTGGACATCCTCCCATGTTCACGTCTTTGTCTGCCGCATTTGTGCTGTCGCTATTGTTGTTGCTGTCGCTCCAGCGACCCGTGATCGGCTCCGGTCGTTCGCGACTGCGTGATCGGCTGAGATTACGGTACTGGCGGCTCGCACCGCCACCAGCGTTGTTACCAACGCTGTTACCACCTTCGTACTGCTCGTCTCCGCGCTTCTCGGCCGGCTGGATGCTGTTCATACCACCGCCGCGTAATTGAAGCAGCGCCGCGCCAGAGATCGCTGGCAGTGACGCCGCAGAGGAGCCACTGCTCTTGCGCGCCTGCTGCTGCTGCTGTTGCCCGTCTTTGCTGACACCAGCGCCGCTCTTCGCGTGCACCACGGCCTTGCTGCTGCCGCGCTCTTCCTCCGAGGTCTCCGACTGGTCGCTGCTGCTGTTGTAAGGGGACGACGGCGCCGTGTTCACGCGCGACCCACCGCCTCCGCTCACACTGCCTCCCCCACGACTGTGAGCCTGTTGCTGCTGCTGTTGCTGTGGGTGGCGCATCTGGCGAGCGTTGTTGCTCTCGTCGTCAGCGTCGACGACAGGCGCCACGGCTGCGACTCCTGCCGTGGCGCTGCTGCTGCTGCTGCTGCTGCTCTTGTTGCCGGGCCAGGACGGTGACGCATCGCTCGACTGGCGCCGCGTGTGGCTGTTCACCACCACGGGCGCCACGGGCTGCGACGAGAATGCCACGGAGCCTGGGGACTTGAGCGACGACGCCGAGCTGCTGCTCGTCTTCACGGCGCTCTCCACCGCCGCGGAGGACGCCGACGCACTCGCACTCGCCATTAGAAGAGAGAGGGTTGAAGTTTGCTTTAGTGTGAGAGAGAACACACACACACACACACGCGCGATGTTGTTGCGCCGCGCAAGCTTTACGCAAGTCTTGCGAGCAAGTCGAACAAAACAAGCGCTTGCTTTTGCTTGCTTGTGTTGCTTTGTGTGAATGAGTGTTCGCAAAGGGGCGGTGCTTGCAAAAAGCCTGGAAGCTTTTATGATCAGTGATTTATACCGAAAAAAATGATGGTACGCACCTAATTCAAAACGAACCCTAAATTTACATGTTTTGAGGATTTTGTCCTCGTGCATATGTATGTAAGCACGTCACTTTGCAAGACAACGCAATAATGAGCACGAGGCAGGAGCGCACGGGCTCGGACGCCGCGTTCCACGCGCAGGCGGCGGCGAAGAGAGGAGCGAGCGCCCGTCGTGCCTCCATGAGCGTCTCTATGAGTGCGGCCGTCGTGCTCACGCTCGGCGCGGTGTACGCGGTGGCGCTGGCGCAAGTGAACTGCTTCGCACCTGAGCCGTACATGGTGAGTAGTGGATGAGAACCAAACTGAATATGGCACCTGCACTTGCGGAGCGATCGCTGTAGTGTAGATGGACTGTATGTGCTATACAGATAAAGGGAAAGGCATGCTTGCTGATAGTATGTTGCGGTCGTTGCTTGTGTGTTGTCTGCTATAGGACGAGATCTTCCACATCCCACAGACGCAAAAGTACTGCGACGGCGACTTTGGTACGCGTTGCTGGTTATACACAGTATATTATGTACACTCTGTCTGTTCTAGCAGCTAATTCACACTGCTGTGCACTGTACAGGCGCGTGGGACCCAAAGATCACGACGTTCCCGGGGCTCTACCTCGTCTCGACGCTCTATGCACACGGTGCAGCACTGTTTGGCACGGCGTTCTGCTCACCCGCTGTGCTGCGCAGCGTCAACGTGCTCTTCGCGATGGGCAGCGCGCTGTTGATCATGAAGCTCCGCGCGCTGACTGCGGTACGCTCACTGACTTAATGGACGCGATGCGGAGTTGTGAGAACTCACTTGTTGTGATGTGTATCGCCCGCCCCCTTACAGCCTGTCGACTCGAGCAGCATCGCGCATGCGCTCATGATCGCGGTGTTTCCCGTCCACTTCTTCTTCGCGTTCCTCTTTTACACGGACAGCGGCGCGACGTTCTTCGTGCTGCTCATGTACTACTTTGCGGAGAGAGTGGACTTGCTGGCGTACCCGTCGGCGCGCGGCAGCTACGTGCTCAGCGCACTGGTGCGTTGCATACTGTTGTGTGTCTGTGATGCCCTCCTTTCTATTGTCCACACAAGCTGATATGGAAATAATTGTTATCTGGAATGTATTAGAGCGGTGCTGCGGCGGTGCTCTTTCGCCAGACCAACATCATCTGGGTCGCGTTCGTCGCAGGAACAGTGGTCGTCAAGTGCGTCGAGCTCTCGCACGGCAACTACATCTACGGGTACGTGGCTACGAAGTTGTGTATCAATCGATCAATCAAGAGAGTGGCTCTTAAGCTCTTGGGCTCACCTCTAACTCTATTGCTGTATACCTTTGTGTGCGTTTAGAACCACGAAACAAGACGCGAGACTCGGCAACTCGACAGTGATCCGCAACAGGTATGTGTGTGCGCGCGGCAGTTCTCATCATAACATTTCATCTCCAGCCTGAATGCTTACAGCGTTGCTTTGTCTTCTCTCTCTCTTGCACAACTCAGCGCTCGCCGTGTACTGATCAACTTTGCCGTGGTGGTACTCACGAATTTCGTCTCGCTCGTGCAGCTTGTGTGGCCGTTCGTCGTCATCGCACTGGGCTTTGTGGGCTTTCTCCTCAAGAATGGCGGCATCGTGGTCGGCGACAAATCCAACCATGAAGCAGGTTTCCATGGCGCGCAGATCCTCTACTTCATTGTCGTTGCCGCCTCGGGCTTTGGCGCGAGTCTCTTTACGCCGTCCAACATCAAGAAGTTTGCCGACTCGGTACGCCGCAACGCGAAAGAGCCAAAAGGTCTGCTGTTCATGGTTGGCGTCGTCACGCTGATGCTGCTCACGATCGCATTCTTCAGCCCTGTGCACAAGTTCATGCGCGCAGACAACCGCCACTACACGTTCTATGTCTGGCGAAAGTTCTTCCTCAAGCACGCGCTCGCAAAGTACCTTCCCGGCTCTCTGTACCTGTTCTTCGGCTGGCGCTGCTGGACAGAATTGCGTACGTGTTGAGAATTGGTCTGCACCAATTCTATCTTGCTCAAAACTACTAACTTTGGTGCATGTGTATGTGTGGTGATGGTGGAGCAGGAAGAAGCCGAACACCGCTCTGGATGCTCGTGTACGCCATCGCAGTATCGCTGGTCCTCGTGCCGTCACCTCTCGTTGAGTAAGTGTTTTTCGTCTTGCTTACGTTCTGTCTGTAGGCTTTGAAACAGGTACTAACACGATGTGAACTGTGTGTGCGCTCGTCGTTCGATTAGACCTCGATATTTCCTCATCCCTTTCATTCTCTTCCACTTAAACACTGAAAAGGTGAGTCGCTCTTTCCCAGTGTTAAGGTCGTCATTTGCCCGAGCTTACGCATACTAACCTTCACCTCGTTTGGATTTGTCTTGCTCAGCAACCTTCGCTCCAGCTGTGGACGACCATACTCGCGTACGCGCTCGTGAACGCGATTACGATCTACATCTTCCTAGCGAAGCCCTACCGATGGGTGGACGGCACGATCGCGCGCTTCATGTGGTAAACTGAGCTGAGATGGTGATACGCTCCAAGACAAGCCACACCTACCAACCAGTCACGGTCCACAGACCAGAGAGAGCCCCCTCCCTCCAATCAAACAGGTAACAAACTCATTGCATCAGCTTTTAACATTCTTGACGCTGCGTGCATTTTCCAATAACAAAGAAGCCAGTCAGTAGTTTTTCGCTTGGCTTCACTTGGAGTCATTACCACACCCACCTTGTTCTCTTTCACTTCACCAGGGGACCTGCACAAGCTGTAAAGAAAAAAGGTGCACCTCCGACACTTGCAGCATTACGTACGTGGCCACCAGAACGCTTGCTGATTTACCACTCGTCATGCGACCTTGAAGAGCTAGCTCTGCAGCACTCCCGCTTTCCAGCCAATCTGACTGACAGAGTTCTGGGGGCAAGAGTCGGATCCCAACTGCTTTTACAAGAGCATTCTTCCACTTTCTCCGCGCATTCGTCTCTTCAGACCCGCTCAGGACTTCAGATCACCTTGAGAGATGAGGTGGTGGCCTATCCACCAACTTCAGATGCCAGCATCACACACATTCACACTTTGAGTGCCGTACAAAAGCGCAGAAACTGGAACAATGACACAATGGGATTCTCTGTACACACTTGTCCTCCGTTGCGAACCCCCATCAGCAGATCCGTTTTGTTCGACAATCGAACGATAAGTGACCCGTTTTTGTCTTCGCTCGAAACTGTAGCCATCTTGAAACCAAGTGAACCGCCCCTCTCCCAAAACTGCCTCGCAACGCTTTTCCGTCATGAGTACTGACTGATGCTGATACTATTGATACGATGATCTCTCTCAAAAGTGGCCGAGCCAGCCAGGACAACTTTCTGTGGAAATGTTGTTGCACCTTCGCACGTTGGTCTGGAACCCGTTTCAACGCTGTACCCGCCGCTATCATTTCGTTCATTCGCAGCATAACCTCCCAGCGTGGTCGTCCCCCATTTTCTCAGTGTTCATTTCGCCACGTCCCCAGTCGTCGATCCACCTCTCCAGTCCACACCACCTCCAGCTCTTTCAGTGACCCGAATTACTGCGCAAGCATGTGGAGCGCCGCGCACTTCCTCGAGGCGACGCTAAGTTCCTCCACCTCCTCGTCGTCTCTGTTGCTGCTCGTGTGCGCGCTCGTGGCAGGATGGTACCTGCTCACCCCATCCAAGCAGGTCCGAGCGCTGGACTCGATGCCTCGCCCGAGCTCCACGGTCCCCGTGCTCGGCAACACGCTCGACCTGATGTTCAAGCAGCGCGACCGGTTCCACGACTGGATCGCGGACGAGTGCGTCAAGCAGAACGGCAAGCCGTGGCTGCTCACGGCGGTGGGTCGACCGCCCTCAATCGTTATCAGCAGCGCCGAGGCGTTCGAAGACGTGCTGCAGAAGCAGTTCAAGATCTTTGAGAAAGGTCCCGCGGGCCGCATGATCGCGAAGGACATGTTCGGTGACGGCATCTTCGGCGCGGACGGCGTCCAGTGGCTGCACCAGCGCAAGACCGCGAGCCACTTGTTCTCGCTGCAGATGATGCGCGACATCATGGAGCGCGTGATCCTCGAAGAGACGAGCGTGCTCTGCGAGCTGCTCGACGCCGCCTGCGGCACGGATTCTCCTTCAGACAAGAAGCCGTCGATCGACTTCAAGGAGCTCATGGACCACCTCTCGACCGAGATCTTCGTGCGCATCGGCTTCGGCATCGAGCTCGGGTGCCTTAAGAACAAGCAGCCGAGCGAGTTCTTCCGCGCGTTCTCGCGCGCGCCGACGGCGATCAACCACCGCATCCACCAGCCCATGTGGCTCTGGCGGCTCAAGCGCTGGCTTAACGTCGGCGTCGAGAAGCAGTTCAAGCAAGACATCAAGCTCGTGGACGACGCAATCTACGCCATGATCGCCAAGTCCATGGCGAACAAGACTGAGGACGCGCACCTGCCGCCGAAACAACAGCAGCAACAGCAGAAAGACCTCATCTCGCTCTTCATCGCGAAAGAAGGCTCCGAGTACGTGGACGAGGACCAGAAGACCACCGTGCGCATCGAGACGACACCCAAACTCATCCGCGACGTCGCGTTCAACTTCATCGCGGCGGGGCGAGGCACCACGGCGCACAGCTTCGCGTGGTTCATGGTCATGATGAACCGGTACCCGGGCGTGAAGCGCAAAGTGCGCGAGGAGCTGCAGACCCAGCTGCCCGAGCTCTGCAGCGGCGCCAAGAAAGCGCCGACCATGGACGACCTGCAGAAGCTCGTGTACCTCGAAGCTGCGCTCAAGGAGAGCCTGCGCCTCAACCCGCCAGCCCCCGCGAACGGTCGAACCGCGAACCAGGATACGACGCTGAGCGACGGCACGTTCCTCAAGGCCGGCACGCGCGTACTGCTGCCCACTTACGCGGCGTCGCGCATGACCTGGGTCTGGGGGGACGACGCGCGCGAGTACAAGCCCGAGCGCTGGATCGACCCGGAGACCGGCAAGCTACTGGTAGTGTCGCCGTTCAAGTTTATGATCTTCCACGCCGGCCCGCGGCTCTGCCTGGGCATCAAGCTGGCGATGATGGAGCTCAAGATCGTGCTCGCGACGATGATCAGCAGGTACGACATCACGACGCTGCGCGACCCGTTCGAGATCTCCTACGAGACGTCCATCTCGCTGCCGATCAAAGGCAGCATGCTCGTGACGGTCGAGCACGTCAACGGTATTACTAGTAGTGGTGGAGCAGTGAAAACAGCTCCAGAGGCCGCGACGAGTGGTGCTGGAGGAGCGTGAGAAGGCGATCGTCTGATTTGTCTTGTAGTCTTCCAAAGCGTTCTTCTGCTCTTTTCAGAGTCACGAGTCCTCGCGAAACCTGGAATTGTTGTGTATATTCAGTGTCTTCTCAAGCTAAAGTTACGTGTTCCCTGGGTTACTTTGATAAATTCGCTTTTTCGACAAGAGTTCATCAAGTTCACAGCTTTTCTGGTGGTCTAGTCTAGCAACAGATTTCGGAATCTGAAGCTCGGAAGTAGGGTGGGTGGATGGACACGTTAGTCATGGTATGGTACAGTACTTCGGGGCAAGTGAAGAGAAGGCTTCGTACCCCATAGACTTCGGAGTCTGTTTGATGCAGAGAAAGCGATCTTTAGTAGAAAGCGATGTTGCGCTGGCGAAAGTTAGGAGTATGAGAACGCCTCTCTGACGAGCGTTGTCGCTCGAATATGCACTGGAAAAGACTGGGCTGCCCACATTTCGCCTTGAAATGAAGTGTTGACGATGAGAATCAACGATGTCCGTTCAATATTGGACGGGACAACAAATTCAGCACAATTCCGTCAACTTGATTGGTTAAAATGTTGAAAATACGCACTGATTGGCTAAAACCAAACAATCAAAACCAGAACGTCATGATTCTTTTTGATGGACGTGGACCAAATCCCTCGTCTTCCCGCTCAGTAGTACCACGCTCTCGACATTTGCCAGTCAACCGATCTTCAAAGAAGCACTTACACAGCAACAAAGAAGCAAGGATGGCCATGCTGACCTTGTCTGTGCTGGCGGAGCTGCCCAGCGCTGGCCGCGACAGCTTCCTGCCGCTGCCTACACTCACACCTGGCGTTCTGGCCCTCGCCTGCATCATCGCGCTGGTTGGGTATGCGCCACTTGCCGTCACCGCCAGTGTCGCTGTCGTTCTTTGACAACATGATGGCCATCGCCAAGCGCAGACACGAGCTCTACGACTTTTTTCTCGACGAGTCAGTCCGACACAATGGGCAAATGTGGCGCTTGAAGGCGGTGGGTCGCGAGGTATCGGTCGTTCTCACGACGCCCGAAGCGTTCGAGCACGTGCTCAAGACCAAGTTTGAGGATTTCGGCAAGGAGCATCGCATGTGGAAGATCATGGAGGACATGATGGGCGACGGCATCTTCGCGATCAACGGACCGCTTTGGGTGCATCAGCGCAAGACCGTGAGCCACTTGTTCTCGCTGCAGATGATGCGCGACTCGATGGAGCAGACGATGATCGAGCACACGGCGATCCTGTGTCGTCGACATGAAGCGCCTGCTCAATCTGTTTACGATGGACGTGTTCACGAAGATCGGTTTTGGCGTCGCCCTCAACAGTCTCCAGTCGAGCGAGAACCCACTGTTTCTCTACGCTTTCGACCGCGTCGATCCATTTGCTCAGCCGCTTTGCTGTCCCCGCGTGGGTGTGGCAGCTCAAGGAGTGGCCCAACGTCGGCTCGGAGCGAACCATGAACGAGGACGCCAAGCTGCTCAACTCGCTCGTCTACGGGATCATCTCGCGCTCGATGGCGCGTCGGTCACAGAAAACCGAAACGGCACCAGGCGGTTGGCAGCAATCAACCACCACGACCGATGACTGGGACCTATCTCGCTCTTCCTCGAGAAAGAGGCGACCGAGTACGCGCACGGCGAGGAGACCAAGACCGACGCGGAGCTCGTCCGCGACATGGCCGTGAGCTTCTTGTCTGCGGGTCGCGACACGACCTCGCATAGTATGGCGTGGTTTCTCGTGATGCTCAACCCGAGTCCACACGTGCTGACGAAGATCCACGCGGAGCTCGCCGAGAAGCTGCTGAGCCTCGTGGACGGCAGCAAGCTCGTGCCGAGCATGGAGGACGTGCACCAGCTGACGTACCTCGAGGCTGCGATCTGTGAGAACCTGCGCTTGAATCCCGTGGTCGCGATCACGACGCGCGTGGCGCTGCTGGACACGACGCTGCACGACGGCACGTTCATCAAGGAAGGCACGCGTATCTCGCTGCCTATGTACGCACTCAACCGTCTCCAGCAGGTCTGGGGTGACGACGCCCTCGAGTTCAAGCCCAAGCACTGGGTCGATGTCGAGACCGGTAGACTAGTGTCCGTGTCGCCGCTCAAGTTCTCGGTGTTCCTCGGCGATCCACGCATCTGCATCGGCATGAAGTTCGCGTTGATGGAGATGAAGATCGCGATGGCGGCGCTGCTGAGCAAATTCGATCTCACGACTGTGAAGGGTCCGTTCGAGTTCACGTACAAGCCAACGGTCACCATGACGGTCAGAGGGCACGTGGACGTGACGGTGACTCCGTTGATGGTTCCTGCGAGATAAAGTCCGATAGCAGTGAGGGGAACAAACACATCGGCCGGAGTTCACATTGGGAGACTCGGTCCAAACTGGCTGCTCTTGGTATGACAAATTGGAGATTGTTCGTGCCAGTCTTTACCTGGGTCGACTGACTGGAGTTTAGCTTGGAGATCGGAACTCGCAGCAAACAAAATATCGTTGAGGAAGAATCTCGGATACTTCAATTTTGGAGCTACCAGTGGTTGGTAGCACCACCACCCAGAGGGGAACCAACCTCCTGAGAGTACTGAACCTCTGGAGGTGTGAAGATCCGTTTGCAGGTCGCTCGTACGTTGAAGTTTTCCTTTTCAACGGAGAAGAGTATCGATAGATGGGGCGGCCGATGAGAGGATCAAGACGACCTCACCTGTGAAGATCCGCGAGAAGAAGATCATCAAAGAAAATCTGCTCGTCAACCTCAACAAATGAACTGAATTCTCAGATGAACTCTGTTAATAGAAAATTGTTTGTATCTTGTGCATTTACGTGTATTTAAAAAGAAACCTTTTATGATGTTTTTGCTTAGATATACATTTTACACAGGTATACATAGTATTAACGAAAGCTTACAAGCTGTTACACCTAAAAAAATCAGAGGTTTGGGAGAATTTGCAACGCAAACTTGCGCATTCTGATTGGCCACACACTCCAAAGAATCATGACGCGCGCAGACGGGGCGTTATGATTCTTTTCCACTGTTGAAAAGGAGCACATTATTTTCGCGTTGGTCAAGAACCGAAAACCAGCAGGCACACAAACAGCTTGTCGACGCCTGCGCGCAGAGTGGGACGCGCGTCCACAGCGCACAAGTCGACATGCACATCGCCACTTCCCCATTCGCTCACTCATGGTGCATGCATGTGGATCGCGTGAGTGGAGTGAGCCAGCACGAGGGCAGGCAACGCATAGAGAGATAGAGGAAGGTCTGAGTCGCCCCCATGCCACGCCATGCGGTCGCCATCGCCATCGTAAGCGCTCTCACTGCGCGTTCTTCCGGCTGCTACAAAGATCTCCTCTCGCACGAATAAGACGACAAGATGCTGGACTTTGACACGCTGAGTGCGCTGGCGACGTCGTCGAACGTCGCGATCGCGTCGCTCGTGGCGCTGCTCGGGTACCTGGCGCTCCCGGGAGCCTGCGAGCGCGCGATCAGCCACCTGCCGACGCTGACGACGACGCTGCCGCTCCTGCACAACACACTGGACGTGGCCGTGCGGTACCGCGGCCACTTCTACGACCTGTTGCTGGACGAGTGCCGCAAGCACAAGGGCAAGCCGTGGCGCATGAAGATCCTCGGCAAGCCCGTGATGGTCGTGCTGAGCACGCCCGAGGCGTTCGAAGACGTGCTCAAGACCAAGTTCGACGACTTTGGCAAGGGTCCGTTCCTCACAAAGACGCTGAACGACATTCTGGGCAACGGCGTGTTCGCGGTCGACGGCATGCTCTGGGTGCACCAGCGCAAGACCGCGAGCCACTTGTTCTCGCTGCAGATGATGCGCGACACGATGGAGCTGGTGGTGATCGAGTACACCGAGAAGCTCATCGCTCGTCTCGACGCGATCGAGCGCAACAACGAGATCGTCAACATGAAGCGCCTGCTCGACGTCTTCACGATGGACGTATTCACGAAGATTGGCTTTGGCGTCGACCTGCGAGGGCTCGAGGACCGCAAGAACCCGCCGTTCCTCAACGCCTTCGAGCGCGCGTCGGGGAACCTCCTGACGCGGTCCATCGAGGCTCTGCCGCTCTGGCCGCTCAAGCGGAAGCTCAACATCGGCACGGAGCGCGACATGGCCGAGGACATCAAGACGATCGACACCATGGTCTACGACATCATCGCGCAGTCCATGAGTGGCAAGCGCGACCCGGACGACCCGGTCAAGGACCTCATCACGCTCTTCCTCGAGAAGGAGGAGGTCGAGTACGCGAACGGCGAGAAGGTCACGACGGATCCCAAGTTCATCCGTGACATGGCACTCAACTTTGTCGCCGCCGGCCGCGACACGACCTCGCAGAGCATGTCGTGGTTCCTTATCATGATCAACCGGAACCCGTACGTGCTGTCGAAGATCCGCGCCGAGCTCCGCGAGAAGCTGCCGAGCCTCGTGGACGGCAGCAAGCTCGTGCCGAGCATGGAGGACGTGCAGCAGCTCACGTACCTGGAAGCGGCAATCCGCGAGAGTCTGCGCCTGAACCCCGTGCTCGCGTTCACGTCGCGCCTTGCGCTGCGGGACACGACGCTCTTTGACGGCACGTTCATCAAGGAAGGCACGCGCGTGGTGATGCCGCACTACGCCATGGGCCGCATGCCCTGGGTCTGGGGCGACGACGCGCTCGAGTTCAAGCCCGAGCGCTGGATCGACGCGGAGACCGGCAAGCTCATCCCGATGTCGCCGTTCAAGTTCTCGTCGTTCCTGGGCGGGCCGCGCATCTGCCTCGGCATGAAGTTCGCGTTCATGGAGATGAAGATCGCGATGGCGGCGCTGCTGAGCAAGTTCGAGATCACCACCAAGCGCGACCCGCACACCATCCAGTACCGCCAGACCGCGACGCTCTCGATCGACGGACCGCTCAACGTGCGCGTCACGCGACTCGCGGGCGTCGGCGCCTAAGGGCAGAGCGCTGAGGATTGAAGCTGTTGGTCTGAGTTGTGGATGTGAAAGACGAAATGCATGGACGTATGCGTGTGGGGAAAACTTTGGGATCGTAAGTGTTAAAAATTGTAAATTGCATTCTGAATTCAAATGCTCCAGGATGTGGATCTTTGAATTGTTACTGGGAACCCCACAGTTCGCTCCAGAACGATTTTTTTTGTGAAACCATCCGAGTACCTACTGGCACAGTCAGGATGGTGTGGACGAACGTTCCGTTGAATTGACTGGCTGCTGCAATGGGCTGGTTTCGCCAGTTGAGACGTTGTATTAGTTTGAGCCAACCATCGCGAGATACCTATTGTACAGGTCAAGCCAAGCTGCTCAACGAGCCATCGCGGTCTGGTGCAAGAGGGGCTGAAGCGAAGCGCTTTGCCTGCCGATGAGCTGCCTGCTGTTGCTGGATGGAGACCTACCACCTCCCGCCGAAAGAAGGGACCATCTGGTCGCTCGCGTCTGTTTCTGCTCAAAATGAAAGTGGTGCTGAAATGATGAAAATTGAATGCAGATAAACCTTGCAAACTTGATATAGTAGGTGAGCATGCCTCGTATCAGATATACCAGGTCGATCAAGTTTCCGAGGATGTATCTTATGTTCTGGTTTCCTGAAAAACAAATCGAGCATGGATTTGTGAAGAACACGATTCACGAAGCCAAGACATAGTCAACCATCCACAGTCTTACAGTATCACAGTATCGCCCATTTGAGTCCAGCAAAAGATGCCGTTATGTTTGCTGTTTTGTGCATCAGGCAGCAATAGCTTATATATACACCTTTTCCAGTTCATGGCATGAAGACCTTCGAATCAAATCATGAGCGCCTCAGCTCACCCTATTATTACCTTTTTAGCGTAATACTTGCCAAAAATAATACCTGCATTACTTGGTAAGTTTTAGTTTCCAACAGGCATGTCAGACAAATCCCAGACTCTCTCGTAAAAATTCATTGTGTGACGATGACACTTGCCGCACAGAGCAGCAGTAGCGACGAGCGGCAGGCTGTGGTCAGCATCATTCTCGAGGAAGCGAGCGCGGTGGGCCTTGATCGTTGAACCTGCTGGCGGTTGAGCGATGATCTACTCGCGGCGGACGCCCAAGTAGCGCTTGACTTCGGCCTTGAATGCCGAGAACACGTTCTCAATAGGATTGAGCATCGGTGAGTAGGGGCCGAGGCGCAGGAGGGCGGCGCCTTGGAACTCGCTTTCTTCAAACACCGCTTCGACGCCACGGTGGCACGGTGCGTTATCCAGAACGAGCACCACGTCAGAGAGAGCGTGTATCTCACGCACGCACCGCAACACCTTCCGCACCGCGTCGTCGCAGGCAGGCTTCTTGAAGGATCCGAATCGTCGCTCCCAATACGCGACACCGTCCTTGGAGATGCACGCAATCACGTGCATGTTCTGGACCTGGGAGATCGCACGCACCGACGTCGCGCGCTGACCAACCTTGCTTCTTCCGTACAGGCGAGAGCACCAAACATTAAAGTTTGTTTCATCAAGGTAGAACACAGTCTCACCGTCGGCAGTGAGGTCGACCAGCTGGCGCAAATACTCCCGGCGCTTGAGCTTGTTCTCTTCGCGATTCATGTAGTTGGGTTGGTTGTGCAGCTTCTTGAGCGAGAAGAGCCACCCGTCGAGCGTGTTCTTCACAGTCTGGGGGGACACGCGAAGGGAGAAAGTCGCGTCGATGCTGTCGGCCATCTCAATGAGAGTGAGATGAGGGTTCACTGAGATCAAGCCCTCAAGATGATCAACAATCTCCTCTCGCATCAGGCGGTAGCGGCGCCCTCCCCATGCCCTCCGCACTGGCTCCCATACGTCGGCCGTGCGAGCAGTCGAGACCCAATTTGCTGCCGTTCTTTCGTTCACTTCGTGGGCCGAGGCAACCGATCTCCAATCGCGGTCTTCTCTGGCAGCGGCGAGGATGCGGAGCTTGGCAGCATGGTGCAGGGTCTGGTCGTGCTT
>JAASFI010000638.1:0-21025 GCA_023333705.1 Globisporangium viniferum | reverse complement strand
TACCTCCAAGCGCGCTCATCGACTTGCGACTACTGGTAAACTCGGGCGACCGGTGAAGCACGCAGTTCAAGAGAAGTTCGCGTCCGACACGATCAAGTCCGGCTTTGAGAACGGGAGCCCCGTGTTTTTCAACGAGGTGCTCAGCGCGGTGCGTACTGCCTTCAGCGACAAGGAGAAGTTTGCGAGCTTCCAGAAAGTGCTCGAAAGCGACAAGCAGATCCGCACGTGGCTGCGCCGCGTCTTCCAGCGCATGGACGTCTCGGAGCACGAGCGGATGAGCAGAATGCGGTGAATAAAATGCTGGAGACCGAGTCGCAAAAAGCGCAGATCATCAAAGATCATCGACTGAGTCGGACTGACTGAGAAGACGACGATGGCGTTGTTCAGGCGCACTTGTCCGACAATGTTGTGCTTATAGTATTACAGTACCACATAACCAAGATAACTAAGTAGCGTTCTCTGTGTTTGTTTCTTTGGGAGAGTATTGTGAAGCCATCCACTGCTACTGTGTGACTTGCTGGCCAAGTTTAGTGAGTGTGGACTTGCTCTGTGGTCTATGGTAACGAGTGAAGCCATGTGCGTTGAATGAAGTCTGATGATGATGATTGCCTTTTTGTTCGTGTCAACCTAAATGCACTATGCATGTAATTGTTATGCACTACGAGGGTTATTTGCATGATGAGTGTGACATTTTGGAATTGGCATTTTGATGGGTCAAGCGGTTCTTTTTCTCTTCATTCTTCTCATCTCATCGCCACATGATGATTGCTCTGCTTGTGTGTGTCGTGTGGGCGTGTGTGTGTGTGTGTGTGTGGCGAGCATGTGAGTGACATTCGCCTCATCTCACCCCATCATTCGCCATTCGCCATTCGCCATTCGCCATTCGCGGTCGTTGCCGCTCTCTCCGCTCCGATGCAACTCAACTTCAGTTTCCAACGTGCGCGCATTCGCTCCAGTCGGTCGGTCATTCGACAGTTTGGCTGGCAGACATTTCGCGACGCGACGACTCGTTGGAAAGCGCCCAGAGAACGCCGTGGCTTTCCGATAGTTGGTGAGTGCTATCCTGCTGCGTTCCTGAGTCAGTCCTGCACGTCAACCCATGGAAGGCGACAAAGCGGACGAGCAGGGCCATTATTATGAAGCGCTGCCGCCGACGCCCAAGCACCAGCAGCTGCACCGCTCTCCGTCACCGCTAGCTTTGAACAGCAAAAAGCGGCGCAAACACGACGCGTTCCTCGCTGCGTACGCACAGCAGGGCCCGCTGAGCACGCGCGTGAACCCGCTCGCGAGCGCGTCGCTGCTCTCGTTCGTGTCGGCGTCGTGGCTGCAGCCGCTCGTGTCGCTCGGCGCGCGCAAGGCGCTGGAGATCGAGGACCTCTGGCCGGTCGCGCGCGACGACTCGTGCGACGCGCTCCACGCCAAGTTTATGACCGAGTACGAGCGGTGCGTCAACGAACAGCAGAATCAGAAGAAGTCTTCGACCACCGAGACCACCAAGAGCTCTTCGTCGACAATCCCGATCTCGCCAGTCGTGCACGCCATTGTAAGCACGTTCCGCCGGGAGCTCGTCATCGTGTTCGCCAACTACGTGCTCTACACATGTGCGCTCGCGCTGCAGTCGTACATCGCGCAGGCGATCCTGGACTTTCTCAACGGCCGCGAGAACAAGTTTCACGTGCAGAGCGGCTACGTGCTGGTGGCCATGATGACCGCGACGTCGCTGCTGGCGGTCACGTGCCTCAACTGCGGATTCTTCATCTCGCAGCGGCTCGGCGCGAACCTGCGCTCCGTGCTCATGGACGTGATCTACCAAAAGTCGCTGCGCCTGTCCTCCGGCGCGCGCCAGGCGTACTCGACCGGCGAGATCGTGACGCTCATGAGCGTCGACGCCGAGCGCGCGTTCAACTGCATGAGCGACGGTCCGTGGTTCTTCATCGCGCCGTTCGGGTTCATCCTCACGATCGTGCTCATCGCGTTCCTGTTCAACGTCTGGTCGGCACTGTGCGGTGCTGTGCTGATCGTCCTCGTGATGTGGACGTCTCTCCGTCAAGCAGGACAGATTGGAAAGCTCCAGTCGAAGCTGCTCTACGTGGTGGACGAGCGCGTGAAAGTGACCTCTGAGGCGCTGCAGGGCATCCGCGTGATGAAGTTCTACGCGTGGGAGGAGTCGCTCGCGCGCCGCGTCGAGAAGATCCGCGAGCGCGAGGTCGCGCTCTTCCGCAAGTTCCACGTGCTACAGATCCTCAACTCGACCATGCTCTTCCTCACGCCGACGCTGCTCTCGGCGACCACGCTGAGCGTCTACGTACTCCTCCAGGGGGACATCTCGGTCACGGACGCATTCACGCTTATCGCGATGGTCAACATCTGTCGCCACGCGGTCAACGTGTTCCCGCGCGCGATCGCCACAATCTCCCAGGGCCGCATCGCGTTCCAGCGCATCGACGCGTACCTCGCGGGCGAAGAGCTCGATGTTCACAGCAAAGACAAAAGCCATGAGGATGGTACGCGCAATGGTGTTGGTGCTGGTGTTGGGGGTATTTCAGTGCGCGATGCCCACTTCCAGTGGTCTGCCCCACCGCTTGATGCGACAACAATGGTTGTTAGCACCACGGGCGGTGACGATGGCAGCCATCGCACGACTGAGCAGCTTGACAATGGTTTCTGCCTGGAAGGCGTCAACATGGAGATCGACGCGGGTGAGCTCGTGATGATCGTCGGCACGGTGGGCTCGGGCAAATCGAGTCTGCTGAGCGCGATCCTGGGCGAGATGAAGCGCACCCACGGCGCGCTCGAAGTCAGCGGTGCGATCTCGTACGTGAGCCAGGAGTCCTGGATCCGCAACGCGAGCGTCAAGGACAACATCCTCTTTGAAGCGCCGTTCAACGCTGAGCGATACGAACAAGTGCTGGAAACCGCGCAGCTCGCGATGGATCTGAACGCGCTGCCCAATGGCGACCAAACGGAGATCGGCGAGCGTGGCATCAACATGAGCGGCGGGCAGAAAGCTCGCGTCGCGATTGCGCGAGCCATGTACCGCCCCGACTACGACATCTTGATCTTGGACGACCCGCTGAGCGCTGTGGACCCGCACGTCGCGCACGCGATCTTCAGCCAGTGCGTGGTCGGACTGGCGAAGCACAAGACGCGCTTGCTCGTGCTCAACAGCCACTACGATCTGCTGGTGCACGCCGACCGGATCCTGGTCGTGCAGAACGGGAAGATCGCAGGCGACGGTCGCTACAACGATGTGCTGGCGCAGTTCCCAGAGCTCCGGATGCAGAGCGAAGCGCTGGACAAGATGGAGCGAGACGTGATCGACGAGCACGACGGTCTTCATGAGGACGAGAGGCAGCACGAAGCCGCTGTTGCACTCGCTGCTGCTGCTTCGGTGGTGACAGTAGCAGGCGTTGAAGTCACAGCAGCCACTCGATCGAAGAGCTCCAAGGATGAGGACCAGCCAATCCCTACTGGTAATTCAGACGACCCAACGAAGCTCGTGCAGGCAGAGGACCGCGTGAAGGGCAAGGTGACCGGCGCGGTCTACAAGTCGTACTTTGACGAAGCGGGGCTCAACGGCTACTTGCTGCTGGTGCTCTTCCTCATTCTCTACTCGGGCAGCCAGGGCGTGCGCACCTTGGTGGACTGGTGGCAGGGCCACTGGGCGAAGAACATGGTGCGCGACGGCGTGGACCCGACGTTCTCGAACCTACGGTTCGGCATGTGGTACCTGGGCTTCATCGTGCTCTGCTGCATTTTGACGTTCGCGCGCGGGCTGCTCATGGTCGCGGCGTGCATCCGCAGCTCCAAGAACCTGCACAATGAACTCTTCCGACGCGTGCTCGCCGCGCCTGTGAACCGGTACTTTGACGTGACGCCCGTGGGCCGCATCCTGAACCGGTTCTCGAACGACCTCGACCAGCTCGACGCCTCGTTGCCACAGCAATACCAGATGACGTACCAGAACATCGCGCAGCTACTCGGTTCCCTGGTGGTCTCGGCCGTGTCGTCCTACTGGATCGGCGTCTCGTACCTCCCGATGATCGCGGTGTTTGTGGTCGTGACGCTCTACTTCCAGAAGACGTCGCGTGAGGTCAAGCGCCTCGAGGGCGTCACGCGCACGCCCGTCTACAGCCTCTTTGGCGAGACCCTCACGGGACTGCACACGATCCGCGCGTTCAAGATGGAAGCCAAGTTCATCGCGCTCAACAAGCACGCCGTGGACGTGAACACGACCGCGTACTTCACGTACTGGGCGGCGGGCCGCTGGCTCGCGGTGCGCATGGACTGGATGTCGGTCGTGATCATCTTTGTCGTGTCGATCTACCTGGTCGCGACCAAGGGCCAGATCAGCGCCGTGGTCGGCGGCATCTCGCTCACGTACTCGCTCATGCTCACGTCGATCGTCCAGGCAACCGTGCGTGCAGTCGACAAGACCGACAACGCGATGACGAGCGTCGAGCGGCTGCTGCACTTCCGGACCATCCCCATTGAAGACGACGGTGCGAACTGCGTGAAGGTGAACCGCGAGCTGTGGCCCTCGCGTGGCGCGATCACTTTTGACAACCTGTGCCTCAAGTACCGCCCCGAGCTCCCGCTGGTGCTCCGAGGCGTGAACATGGAGATCTGCGGCGGTGAGCAAGTGGGCATTTGCGGCCGCACCGGCGCCGGCAAGAGCTCACTCATGATCGCGCTCTTCCGCATCTGCGAGTTTGAGAGTGGTACGGTGCGCATCGACGGAATGGACATCCAGAGCGTGAAGCTGCGCGACCTGCGTCGCAGTCTCGCGATCATTCCACAGGACCCGGTGCTCTACAGCGGCTCGCTGCGTGAGAACCTCGACCCGTTCGGCGAGTACTCGGACGACGCGATCTGGTCGGTGCTTCGCCAGGTGGAGCTCGCCGAGAGCGTGAAAAAATGGGGAAGCGGGCTGGACTTTGTCGTCTCCGAGTGCGGCGATAACCTCTCGGTCGGCCAGCGCCAGCTGCTCTGCATCGCGCGCGCACTGCTCAAGGACAGCAAGATTGTCGTGCTAGACGAAGCGACTGCGAACGTGGACACTGCGACGGACAACCTGATCCAGATGACGATCAAGGCGACGTTCGTGGCCAAGACCGTGCTCATCATCGCGCATCGCATCAACACGATCATGCACTGCGACAAGATCGTGGTCATGGACGCCGGCAAAGTGGCCGAGTTTGGCTCGCCAGCCGAGCTGCTGAGCCAGCCCGAGTCCATCTTCACGTCACTCGCCAAGCGCTCCATCCAATAGGGAGGGAGCTCTTGAGCGAGAGAGCCAACGAAATATACGAAGAGCTCTTTTGAGATTTACGCACATGGATAAAATGAGTTTGTTGATAAAATACATGCATTGAGTACCTATTGTGGACAGGTGTTGTCCTCCTGTTGAGGACAGTTTTATTTTGTGCCTGTTTGCAGTGTAAAGGTGATGTCCACATGCACGAGACAGAGTTTTTTGTTAACTCGTGACGCAGAATATCCTGTTTGTGACAAGCTTTCGGCCAAACACAAGACCACGTTGTTACAAATGCAAATGGAAAATCTCATTACTTTGTTTATCTATTTGATGCTATTCTTCTTCTTGTTGTTTGTTGCTACTGTCACTAGTGTATAATGTCGTCTGGTGTATGTGGACTGAATGGATCAATACGTGTTGATCACTTTGAGGAGCGCAAATGAAATGGATCACTCTGGTGGGATTTACTCTCGAGAGAGCTCCCAGATCTCAATGTCGTCCGCCTTGAAGTGCGGATGGTACTCGTCGTCGTCGATCACTCGCAGCGCAAACCCTCTCGCTCTCATGAGCTCCCAGAACTTCAGCTTGGGGTCAAACTGCTCGTAGTACCGGTACTCGAACGAGATGAGCACTCTGGTGTGCGCCTTGCTCAGCAGGTCCAGCGCGTCGACGAGCGGCTCAATAGGGTACAGTCTCGGCAAGATGCAGTCGGAGACCAGAATCAGATCTGGGTACGCGCGGTCTGGAGCGTTCGCTGGGATGATGGCTTCACTCGGCTGGGCTCCCCACTCGTAGCTCTCCACTTGAACTGCCGTGACAGATTGACCTGGAGCCTTTGTGTCTTGAGCCAACTGGACGTTCTCGCGCATGATGAAGAGCAGTTTGTCCATGTCGGTGACGACGACACGACCCGCGTGCAGCATCACAGCGGCGATCGCGACCGCGCCGGTGCCGCTGCCGAGCTCCAGCACGAACTGGTTCTCTAGCTGGTTGTTCCCAGCAAAGCGGTGGTCCAGGTGCTTGAGCAACACGCACGCTGCGGGCCAAACCTACGCGATGTCATTCAGTCAGCCAGACAGTTCGATAGGTGGGTGGGTGGGTGGGTCACACAGGTGCAGGATGAACACAACGCACCGTCAGCCCCGTGCCAAAGCCGTTGAGCTCGCCCTGCAGGATCTGCTTGATGCGCAGCGGCTTCCCGTCGATCGTCGCTTCGAAGAACGGCTCAGTCGAGAACGCGTCGCGCCACGCGAGTGTTCGCCATGCGCCGCCGCTGCCGCAGCTCTTGCGTGATCGGTTGCGCTGTCGCGCTGCTGTCGGTGGGGAAGTCGACATCACGATGGACGCGTCGTGGCGGTCCCCGTTGCTACTGCTACTGCTGCTACTGGTCCTGCTGCCGCGACCTTCCCCCATAGTAAATTGGTCTTCGGCTTCGGCTTGCAGCTGCTGGTTCAGTTTGTGCTGCACGCCGTCGCGCAGGAGCTTGATGAACGAGTGCCGGTCGCGGCGTCGCATCTCGCTCTCATTCTCATCGTCATCTGCGGCGATTTCAACAGCGACTTCCTGCTTGCAGGCGGTGGTGGCAGGAAGCACTTGATGGTGCGGTTCAGCGTCCAGCACGAGCGGCATCGCGTATGGAGGGAGGGGGCGAAGGAGGGGGGGGTCGTGAGCTGGAGGAAGATGATGCCAAGATGGCAGATCTTGGCGTCGTTCGTGTCGTTCCAAGCACAAAAAGTCAGAGAACGGCTGCACGGTTGCGATCATTTTAGAAGTCTTCTTACAATGTATTTTCCTATTTAACACGATCATTTAGCGCAATTTGATACCTAAGACTTGTGAGAATTCCTTTTTTAAATTTGCTAAAGATGCGTCCTGATAAAATATGACATTTAGAAGGTTGAAGTTGACATTTTCGCATGATTTGCGGTGGTCCACACTGTTTTGTCAGAAAAACCTTTTCTAGAAGAAGCTTCAATAAAGTATTTGATTTACTTTGGTGGCAAAAGTATCAGCAGAGCAGGTGACGGTGTGTGGATGCCATACCACAAGCAAAGCAGATCCCAGAGTTGACCGTCTACTTCTACAGTGTCTATGAGCATACGAGCCTCTTTGCCTCAGTTGTCTTCGTCGGACGAGCCGCTCTGGTTGAAAAACGACGACAGCCGCATGGGCGACGGCGAGCGCTCGCGGTCCTTCGATTTCTTCTTCTTCTTGGACTTGTGCTTGTGCTTCTTGCGCGACGACTTCGAATCACTCTCAGAGTCGGACGCGCCGCCGGACTCGGACTCCGACGACGAGCTGCGGCGGCGCTTTCGGCTTTTCCTATGACATGAGCGTCGCACACGCAAGCATGACATTAGCACTCTGAAATTGGGGGTAAAACAGGTAGGGTGGCTGTCACAATGAAGGCACAAGACACGCAACGCACTTCTTCTTTCGGCTGCTGCTCTTCTTCTTGGATCGCTTTCGGTCGTCCTCGCTATCGCTATCGCTCTCCGACGACGAATGCGAGCGCTTTTTCTTCTTCTTCGAGCCACTTCTTCTTGCCAACGCCTAGGGACGCACGTGACAATAAAACAACAGAGGTTAGCTACATGAGTGAAGCTTGCATATGTTAAACAGCCACACACAAGCATAAGCATGCATATGTTTAACAGCCACACACAAGCATAAGCATGCATATGTTTAACAGCCACACACAAGCGCACCTTTTCGCGCGCCGCATCCAGCTTCTTTCGGTACTCGACCATCTCTTTCTCCTCGTTGCCGCTGAACAAGTCGAGCTTGTCGGCGTTCTCCTTCTTGTACTGCTCCCAGGTCGGGCGGTTCGGGTCGCTGATGCGATCGGCGATCGTGCGCTCCTCCTTGCCCGTCACCATGCGCATGAACGCGTCCATGGTCGCAGACTGCACGGGCGGCTTCTTCGCTGCGCCCGAGCCTGAGCTACTCGCCTGCGGTGGAGCAGGTGCCTAATCATGAAACGAGCAGATAACGAGATAGCATAGATACATGTATGGTTAGCGCTCCTTGCGCGTCCTCCTCTTCATTCGAGCTGTTCAGCTGTTCAACACAAGCAAGGCAAAAACGTACCGGTGCTGCGCCGACGCGGATCGCGCGCTGGCGCTCGAAGCGGTCATCGTCGATCTGGCGGTCCAGCACCTGGCCGTAGTTGACGCCCGAGGACTTCTTGAGCCCGAAGTCCTCGTCCTTGCTGCGCGTCTTGCGAGACATCTCTTTTGGTGTGGGGCGAATGCTTGAATTGGCGTCAAATTGCTGGTTAAAACATGTTTTCTCAATTTGAAAGACATTCAAAAATAGACAACCAAAATGGTTGTCTATTTCAAACTTATAGTGGTTGTGTATTTAGTGACCGACGAAATACTGAAAGCAAGTTTATTTCGCCCAAGATCTGGAGATTGCGTCAATTCTAATGTTTCTGCCATATTTTCTATGTAACAATTGGAAAGTTCTTTCAGTATCTGGAAGAAAGCAAGCACCTTTCTTCAAATGAAAAAGGGGGAACTCGCAATAACCAAAACAGCAACAGAACAACAGCAAGAAGACGCCATGGTAAGACACGATATCCCCAACGCTTCTTCCTCTCTATGTGTGGGTGTGTCTGCGATGGCATGCGCAGCACAGCACAAGCACCACCCATATATCTGTATTTGCACGCGATACTTATGCTGATACTACTGTGTCCGTGGCTGTCCCCTCTCGTATCGCTGTCGCTCGCTCGCTAGGATCTCACCAACCTCCCACTCGTCCGCGCGCCGCCAGATGCGCTCCGCCACGGCTTCTACAGCGCCAGCGAAGACGCGCGACCGGTGCACGAGGTGCAGCGCCTGCAGACCATTGTAAGTGGGCGAATGCTGCTGGATCTTGGGGCTCTATAGGCGACAACACGCGTTCGATGGCGCTTTTGGCGCTGAAAGGTGCACAATTGGATCTTTGTATCTAACTACGCTATCATTTTTCTTTCTGTATCAACAGCATCGCAGCACCAACTGGGAGCTGAAGATGGCGACGGTCGAGCAGGTGTACGGAAAAGCGGCGGCGATGCGTCTGCGCACTGAGAAGGCTGTGATGGAGCAGTTTGGCGTACGTACTGTGTTCTCTATTGTGCGATCACGTAAACGAACGCCACTGGATGCCGAGGTCTCTAATGTGCCGTTATGCTCTTTCTCTCTCATGTATTTCTTCTATAGCGCCTCCCTGGTCTCCCAAGCTCGCACGCTGGCCTGGACACGCTCACTGGCGCTGACCAAGACATCGAATTCGCGGACTTCCTCAACGGTGAGTCAACGTATCCAGGTCATCAGAACCCGTACAAGGGCCTGCCTCTAATGATCGTTTGTCCTTGACTATCATGCAGACCCAAACCAGCACCCAGAGCACACATTCCGAGTCCACGAGGCCATGGAAGTCAAGTTGAGCATTTTTTAAACAGGGTGCGCGCATCAGCGCCATTTGGAGCACACACCCGTTCGCGATGTACCAGTGTGGAGCGACGACGAGCGCTGTACGTACACAAAGTAAGAGAAGGAGACTATGAGCAGGGCCCCACAATAGCAGATTGCTAGGTTCCGTTCAACATCCATCTCTTGCGATAAAAGAAGGAACAAAACCATATAAACAGCTCCAGATGAAGATCCTCAGCGAGATCCCAAAATGGAAAATGGTGCCATGCAAAAAAAGCAATTTGTTTGCATTTTTGGACGATTAGCAAGGTGAAAGGGTCCTCTAATAAAGCTCCATGCGGTAGACACCTCTGCCTTGTTGCAGTCGCAAAAACAGATCCGCGCCAAAATGGCAATAGCAAGACCGGATGAGCCGTTGCTCCGTGTGCATGTGCGCTGGACGGGGGTCCGCAGAATGGATGCGAGCGATCCGTTCCTGCAGAAGATCGAAGTGAAACATCCCGGTGGCCACGTGAACAGTGCCCTGCGCGCCGCGTCTTCAGGAGGGTTCAACAGCCTTAACAGCTTCATTTCTGTTGCGAAACCCGCGACTTCCGCGCTCGCAGTCAACAAACTCTTCTTTATGGAGCGAGAGTACAGTCGCACACCGTACATCGTGCGCGTCGTGAACAACTGCGTTGTGTTCCTGCACCGCGGGACGCACATCATCGAGCGCAGCTTCGTGTTCCCAGACCGCGTGCTCGATGCTGTGATGACGCATTTCGAGGCTGCGTCGCCGCGAACAGTCTCGGATGACTTGGGACTGCCAGCAGCCCCACAACATGCGTATACCTCAGACCCGTCGACTCACAAAGCGCGTATCAAGAAACGCACGCGCGGGAAAGGGCTGGAGCTGTATCCAGAGCCGCATTTGTGCGTGTTGGTGCGCTCGGACTGCGTCAACATCTACACGCCAAGAGGTGAAGTCTATGAAGCCGCGTTGCCCTTCCAGGCGAACCGTCTTTTCGCGATGGAGTCTGGATTACTGATGCAGCGAAGTCCAGCGGTGCAACCATCATCGTCGTCATCATCGCAGCTCTCGCAGAAGAGCAATGACACGCCGAACAACTCGTCGCTATACATCGACAAGGAACTCGCTTCACGACCGCGTTTCTTCACGCTAGCGCATCCGCTGGACGAGGTGAAGCCCGTCGCGCTTGCCCCTGAAGATGAAGCTTCAAAGCTGGCAAGTGCAGCGCATTCGACTCAGAGTCGTGTGTCGACATCACCACCGGCGTTCCTGTGCGACCCTGCGCTCGAGATCGTGGCTTTCAGTGCGGCAAAGGCGCTCCTCATTTGCTTCCACTCTCAAGATCGACAGTTTTGCGTCTACGAGTTCCAAGCATTCCCAGTCTCTCGATCGCAACGCGTCACGCCAGTGAAAGTGGTGGACTCTGCGACGTGGCAAAAGCATCGAGAACGAGAGAGCGACCGTGACGAGGACGACAAAGTCGCGATTGTGCCTGATTGGATGACGGCGCCAGTGTGGACATCTCCTGTCATGGAGCGCTTGAGTCAGGCGTCGTCGTCATCGTCATTCGATCCTTCTTCAAAAGCTGCGTTTCTCGCAACCGATTTGGATCTCACGCCGTTATTGTGTATGGTGGACAAGCAGAGTGGCGTCCTCATCCTGAAACGAATTGATGAGTTTTCAAGCCGACCAGTCAGCAACAATGTGGAAGATGATCCAGAAAATGTCGAGAGTTTGAAGACAATTCGATGTCGTGACGCGTTGCCAATTTCGACGGATTCGAAGCACTCTGATCTTTCAAGCGACGCCCCCACGGACATTGTTGTTCTCCAAGACGACGGAAAGCTGCTATTGCATCGAGGAGAGTATCGAATTTGTGAGATTTCACCTCCGAGCGCGGATGACTCAAGCGCGAAAAGCTCTTGGCCATCAACAGCAGAAATCAGGATGACCGATGATGCTTCGTGCTTTGAAGTTTGCGGGCACGAGCTGACGGAGTCCCCAGATCTGGTAAACAGATGCGAGCATCCACTTCACGTTCGCTTCTCACCACTTTTGGAGAGAGCATTCGCGGTCCTCCAGAATGTGCTTCCCGCAACCGTCTTCCTCGGCTTGAAAGCAAATGTCGTTGCCCAGCACCAGCAACTTAAAGCGAAGACTGACGAAGCCTCTGAGTCCGTGTCTGTCGATGCCAAGAGTGACAGCAACAACACAAACGCGAATGAATGGGAGGTCTTCTGCAATATTATCACAGCTCTTCTTGATAAAGAGAATCGATCACGCGAACCTCACGGAACGGGAAGCGAAATGGAAGTGGTGGCATTGCACGCGAAAACCGAAACAGCATTCGACAAACTGCTCCGATCGAGTTTTCACCAAATATACCAAGCTGAAAATGCGATGTTGTTCATGCAAATGGATACTTCTTCAGTACAAGCGAACCTGAAGGCGCCAACGCCTTCCAACTCACAGGCGGCATCTACAACACACAGGCCTTCATCTTCAGCGCTGCAATCTCACGCAACGAAGATATTTGCGGGGCTGCACTTGCTGTATGAAGACCTCAAGCTCTCGGTCACTTCGTCTCAGTTTCGCCAGCAACTGGCGGATTTGCTGCTGAAAGTGTCAGCGTTGCTTGATCTTGACGCGTACGGTGCTTACTATCAACAAGAAACTGGCAGCGCTTCACGATCTACTACTACTTCAGCATCATCAACCGCAGCAAGCAAATCGACTCTGTTTCCAGACTGGGAAAACGCTTCTGTGCCAGATATCGTTGGATGGGTTCACATGAAGATTCGAAGTTCCAGTCGCTCGAATTCGACAGAGGCAACATTTCCAATACTACCAAGCAGGATTACCCTGAGCGAAGTCATCGAACGTCGCGAGCCAGGTTTGAGCACACCGCTCTGGCGCACCATCGCGGTTTGTCATATTTACGACCTTCTGACTCCAACGCAAGCGCCAGGTGTACTGGCTAGTGAAGAAGCCCAAGAGCAAGACCACTTGGAGAGAGAAAACGGGGCAGCACTGATGGCTTTCCTGACTCGGAATCCGTTTGGAGTACGACTATCCGTCCAGGGTTTACCATTTGGGATCCAATTCCCAATCATCGAGGCGATCAGCAAGTTCAGACATGCGCCGCCGCCGTTCATCACAGAAGATATCTGCCACTTCATCGGCAGAGAAGATCTTGCGGGGGTGATTTCCAGTCGTGTCAGCAACTCCCAGTCTTCTGAGCACGCGCATGGTCAGCAAGGCAACCACGCGATGAACGAATCAGCCGAGTTATATCAGCGAAATGAAAGCCAGCAGCCCCATGAAGTGAGTGACGGGCTTGAGGAGATCATACAGCGCAGCCAGCCGCTGTTCCCATCTGACCAGCGGATGAAGGAAGTTGCACGCTTGATCCGCTCGAACCGCCCGCTGTGCTTGAAATTAGAGAAGACCTCGGACACATCTGACCAGGATTTTGTGCTACAGCAGCAAGCCCGCCTCTTGTTGCTCTGCAAGCGCTCCATGTCACTACCCATCGCACGAGGAATGGTCACGCTGGGGAGCTTTGACATGAACATGGCGCAGAATCATGCGTGGCAGCTACGCGTTCCTAAGCTGCCGCTTGCCGGTCGAACACCGCCTACAAATGCGATTGTGCAGCTGGACGTGTCTGGGTACGCGAAAGAGCTGACTTTTTGGCCGCAGTTCCACAATGGATGCGCCGCTGGTCTCCGACTTCCAGCGCGTGATTTATCGAATGTCGTGAATCGATACTGGATCAAATATCATCGTCCGTCGGTGGCAGAGCATCAAGCGCGGGCTGCAGGAAGAAACAACCCGCAAGCGCCTTCGCCTGAGGCGACCAAGCGAAGCCTGGAGGAAGCCTATGCCGCCCACGCTGGTCTCCTGCTCGGGCTTGGGCTGCGAGGGCACTTGAAATGCCTCTCGATGGCTGACGTGTACAACTATTTATCGCTATCCAACGAGTTCGTCACAGTCGCGATCCTCCTCGGAATGGCGACAACAGCGGCTCATTGTAGACATCGTCGAAAAAAACAAACTGAAGAGCTCAAGAAGACTGGCTTGAGCCGAGACTCCGTTGGTTCGTCTCCAGGTACTTCCTCTCCGGAATCAAGCGGCGATCCTGGGATTGCAGACGTAGCACTTGAAGACGACGGGTTTCTTTCGGGGTCGACGTCGAAAGCTCCACTCGTTGGCTCGGGTCTCGAATTGACCCTCGAGCGATCAGTGTCCAAGATGCTCTGTCTGCACATCCCCTCGCTACTTCCGCCGCCGTTTGCTGAGTTTTCCGTGCCAGCATCGACGCAAACTGCAGCTCTTCTGGGGCTTGGCATTTTGTATCAGGCAACAGGGCATCGCCTTATGACAGAGCTGCTTCTCACTGAAATTGCTCGATCTCCGTCATCAGCTCAGTTTGTCAGCAGCAACAGCAATTCGGGACTGTCCACTGCCTCATTTGATCAGCTTGAAGGGTATGCGCTGGCGGCTGGACTCGCGCTGGGTCTGGTTGTGCTTGGACGCGGTCAGGCAAAGAGTGGTGACCCTGGACTCGCAGACATGAAGCTCGAAGAGAAGCTGTACAAGTACATTGTCGGTGGCGCGCAGCAGTTTGGCGATGCGAATGCAGCTGGCGGATGTCTCTATCGAGGACGCAAGTGGAATACATTTGGCACAAGCAGCAACCTTTCTGGCGCGGGCGGTTGTGGCAATGGATCGTCAAATGGCAGCTCCGATTCAGGTCGAGAGTCGAAGAGCCATCAAGATCGCGGTTTGAGAGGCGAGCATGTCAACATCGGTGTTACAGCATGCGGAAGTGCGCTGGCGTTAGCATTCATGTACATGCAAACAGAGAACAAGTCGATCGCAGCCCAGCTGGCGGTTCCAGATACGCTGATCTTGCTGGATTACGTACGCCCGGACATTCTACTGATGCGCACACTGGCGAAGAACTTGGTTATGTGGGACTCCATCGTCCCCACTCCCGAGTGGGTTGAAGACACGCAGGTTCCGACGCAGCTCATGAATGCGTACAAAGCCCTGCAGAGCGACCCCCAAGCAGTCGACAGAGGTTTGGAAACTTCTGGGTCGTCCTCTGTGCACTCTGATGCGCAGTCGATTTGTGAAGCGTATGCGAATGTGATCGCTGGCGCGTGTTTCAGTATCGGCTTCCGCTTTGCCGGTACAGGAGATGATCGCGCGCGCAAGACGCTGAGGAAATACCTCGTTCACTTCCGAGATATGCGATCCAAGGCAACTTCGGGGATCATGGCAGGACGTGGTAATGTCATCGCTGCCGCGACGGAGCGTGTCACGATCGAGCGGTGTCTAGCTGTGTGTGCCCAGGCGCTTGCTTTGGTTGATGCTGGCACCGGAAACATTGAGACGTTGACGCTTTTACGATCCATCAACCTGAGGCAGCGCGTGGACTCGGAACTGACTTACGGCAACCACATGGCGCTGAGCACTGCGATCGGGCTGCTCTTCATCGGCGGCGGTCGAGCTACTGTGTCTAGATCGAAGGAAGCAATCGCGGCGCTGGTGATCTCGTTGTTCCCGATGTATCCAATGAACACTGCAGACAACAAGTACCACCTGCAAGCATTCCGCCACTTGTACGTGCTTGCAGTCGATACATCGAGACTCTTGGAGACGATCGATGTGAATTCCGGAGCCAACTGCTCCGTTCCAGTGCGTCTGGAGCTTCGCCGGCTCGAGTTAAGAACAAGTGAAGCGAAGGAGACCAGCAAGTGGCAAACGCTGCAGTCACCCTGCCTGCTTCCAGATCTGAGCTCCATCAAGCGCATTCTGATCTCAAGCAGCGAGTATTATCCTGTGGAGATCCTCATGGCCTCGAAAAAGAAACAAAAGTCCGAAGAGAGTGCAGAAAAGCAGCAACCTGCTGTGACAGCAAACGCGCTCCGACTCGAGCTACTTCGTAGCAGAAACATGATTTTGCTCAAGCGAACCAAGCAAAACAGTGAGCGCGCAGAGGGTCTTTCGGGACCTTCAAACGAGCTGAGCGCGTTGCTGAGTCATGCTCCAAGTGATCTCCATGTAAATGACAAAGACGACCAGTTTGTGGCGGCTTTCGAGTCGTATTTCTTGCTTCACAAGTCGCCAGACCATCCGGGTCAACGTTCTCAAGACAGTGCCGATTGTATCGTTGCCAGCAATCCGTTTGCCAAGTGGTGGCGAACGCACTGCCAGCAGCTCTTGGCGCACCATGTGCGAGAAGAGGCGTCGAGTTTCCTGCCGATCTACCTGAACTCTCTTCATGCGCTTTTCCGATTGCAGCACCTCCCCTTCCAGCCGTCGTCATGGGCAGGACTGCGCAACCTGAAGATGTACATCGACTATTGTGAGGAGGGATCAAGAAGAAGAAGACACACTCATCTCAAGTCGAATGCGTCGTTTGATGGCGAGCGCAGCCACTCTACCAAGGACGACTTTGTTGTCTGGCTGAAACACCAGACCGAAGAAGCGCTGAAGGCTCTGTGGGAAAAGTGCGCCATTCCGATCTCAACTCTCTCAGATGTGCAAGCCCAGGTCTTCAAGGCGCGAGCAGAAAGTGGCGACGAGGGAAAGCAGAATGGCGTGGAAGAGGAGGAAGCGCAATTCGTCATGAACGCTCTGGTGAACTTCTTTGCTGCACCATCGACCAGGATGGCGAAATCCCATGAGCTGTGGAAGTCCGCATTCCAGCAGCATGTGACAACGACAGCAGACCAACAACAGCAGCAGCAGATTTTCAAGCTCGACGAGTTCCTGTTGACGCCTCCGCAGCGGCAAGGAGAGCAGAACATCGTGACGCAAGACGAGAAAACGTTCTGGTTGCAACTGGTGTCGTTCTTTTTATTTGGCGTTTAAGACGAGGAAGAGACAGACTCTGGAGGTACCTTTACTTCTTACTCTGTTTGGTTTGTGCGCTCTTCGTCTCCTTTGTTGTTGATGATGAAGTTTCTTTTTTGTTTGTGTGGAATGCATGCAGATTTTTTTTAATGCTTTGTGCCCCCATGAAACATGCAAATCGGACTCAGATCCTCCATCGGATTGATGCCTCCACCGGATTGATGCCTCCAAGAGGTTGGTCTTGGTGTCTTTTTGTTTTGGTTGCTTGTTTGTTTGTGTTTTGCATCGCCTTCTTGATGGAGTTTTTGGTGTTTTCTTGTGGAGCCATGTTGCTTTCGCTCGCTACTAAATATTTTCTTTTGCGTGTGTTGGTTGTCCGCTCCACGCAGTTCCCCATTTTCACTTCTCGTCCTATCATCTGCTATTGGTTTGTGCTTCCTTTCTCTCTCTTGCATGCTCTTTGTTTTCTTTTTTTGCATGTGCATCATCTTTTTTTTGTGCTTCTTGCTTTCACTTTTTTTTCTTTTGGAAGCCTTCGAGAGAGAGAGAGAAGCCAACTCAGTTCAGTTTTGCAAATGTGATTTTCATTTTACGTCTCTTGCGCGGAGAGGAGATGGGAGCCGGAGCAGGCGCGGGTGGGGCCACCGCTCGCTGGGCAACTGGCACTGGCTGCTGCTGCTGTGGTAGCTGTTGCTTGTCTTGCGCAGCCTTCAGCGGCGTCGTAGATGGCGTCCCAGGGGCAGAGCCATTCGTCGCCAACGTCTTCTTGCCGATCGGAGTTCCAGTCACAGACGATGTGCCCTCGCGCTCGCGTTTACCTGGAATCACAAATTGGGGTGACGCACCAACCACCGCCACGTTCTCTTTCTTCGCCTTCACGGGTGTCGATAAATCCGATTTCTCCATCTGAGGCGCGGTCGTCGTCGAAGATGAAATAAAAGACTCGCTTCCATCTGCTGCTGGATTTGGACTCTGGCTTCCTGGAGGTGCAGCAACATCGTTGCCTGCTTTCTCTCCATTCACGGTTTTGGCGGTGGCGGCAGACTTCTTGAGATCATCCGCTGGGCTCGAGTCTTCCGTGGCGCTCGCGTTGTCTTCTTCGCAGGTGCCATCCGTGTCTTGCGACTGGGTGTCCTTTGCCGACACGTCTTCGCCAGACGACGTGCCAGTCGCGACCACACCACTCGCAGCGTCTTCAGCCGCTTTCTCCTCCTCTTTCTTCTTCTTCATGAACTCGCGGCGGGCGTTGCGAGCCACTTGGCGACCGCCCATGTCTTCAAACACACACTCGGGCAGGTTCTTCCACACGACCGGCGTGATCTTCACGTCCATCGTCGGCGTGCGCTTGTTCCAGCGGTAGAGGTCGTTGTGCTTGAAGTAGTCGACCGAGTTGTCGATGCTCACTTCGCGACCGCGCAACTGACGACGATCGATGTCGAAGCCTACAAAGAAGCACACACCAAACTTGGTCGGCTTGGCTGCAGCTTGATCTTGCATGTCTTGGGTAGCAGCGCCGTTGCTGCTGCTCGAAGCTTGGGTCTCCACGAAGCTCAGCGGATACTTCTTCGTGAATGTCCGGATGCGGCACAGCTGCGGGATGTACGCGAGGCTCTCGACCAACTTGCGGATGCGCGACTCGCAGAAGCCGCACCACGCTTGCTCTTCGTCTTCGGATTCCGCGTACACATCCACCGCGAGGTAGTGTTGATGCACTGCAAAAAAATCCGAGGGTTCAAAAAGCGGACTCCAGTCCACGCCTCCTTTATTTAAAATATCTTGCACTATGCCAAGCGCTCGCTTAAACTCGTCCTTCATCACCGCAAGCGTGTGCGTCGACACGTTGAAGGAAGAGTTCATGGACGGGTACGCGGGCGTCAGGATCGGCATCACCTGGTATCTGCTCAGCCACAAAATAGCAACAGCACATGAGCGTGAGTATGAGCGTGCCATGTACTACGAGAAATGCAATACGTCAAGTTGTACCTGTTGTTGCCCGAGTTGGCGTTCCAGATCTCCAGACCAAGCTTCGCGTCATGCGTCTTGCAGAGCTGCATATTCAAGCACACATCCACATACAAGTCAGCATCCATATTCCACAATACCCAAACAACTCTAGCAGGTCGTACCTGGATCGCGAGCGGCCACTTCCAGTTCGCGAGCACCATGAAGAAGCGCAGTAGCAGCGTTGATGGTGCGGCAGTTGGGTACAGCTGGTTGATGAAGCAGACCAGGATACACCAGTTGACACCACCCAGGTACCCCATCTTGTTCGAGTAGAGGCCGCGGCGCTTCGCCCAGCGACGCACAATGCGCAACACGCTGATGAAGCTCTCACGGTTCGGCGTCAGCTGCACATATAAGCAGCAAAAGGGTGAATGTGAGTCGTCAACACCTTCACTTGAGCACAAACGCAGTTCCTTCAAAAGGACGTACCTTAATCATGAGTTCCGTCACGCGCGGGCCGTTGAGCGACTTCTCGGTCGCCGTGTCGACGCCCATGAGCACCGCGTCTTCGAGGATGTTGAGGTTGTCGGGGATCGTGTTGCGCGGCAGGATCGCGATCTGCAGATCGATGTTGATCTCTTCGTAGTCAAACGTGATAATCGGCACGATCGCGCCTTCGATGGACACGAGGTTCGACACTTTCGGGTGCTTGAGGAAGATCTCCTTGAGCGACGAGAAGAAGTCGTCGCGCGAGATGTGACGCGGCGCGACGCAGATCGTATCGATATCTGCGCCAGGCTCGTTCACGCCCAAGCGGTATGAACCAGACACGAGGATCTGCCCACCGGCATCCGCTGCGATCTCTTCAGGAACTCCTTTTTGCACGCACACCTGTACAGCCGCATCGCGATGAACAAAGTCCACATATCCAAAATTAGCTTCTAATCGATTCTCTCACATGAAGACACACACACATATCTCCTTGTCTTACCTGCTTGACCCACTCGCGGAAGATCGAGCGCAGCTCGGCGAGGATCATAGAGCGGCGCGTGATGTTCTCGTCACACTCGGTGGGGAAGTGCTCATCCATGAACTTCTGCAGCTTGGCCGACTGCTCGAGGTCCTTGGGCTCGGGCGGCGTCGTGCGGATCGCCTTGTACGCCTGCTCCAGCACGTGCGCCGCGACCGTGAACGTCGCGCTCTGCATGTTGCTGTTACTTGTGGTTGGTGATGGCTGGTGGCTGGTAGATGGTGATGGCGGAAGGGCGGACTCGCTTCCTCACGGCGGCGGCGGCGCGCTCTTCTCTCTGGTGGTGGTGGTGCTGGGGACAAGTGGACGCGCAGATCACGACGAATCGAGCGGACGGACGGTCGCGTTGGCTGCTTTTCTTCCGCGTCTTCTGGACTGAACTTCACTTGGGTCACCTACTTCCAGTGACTTTTTGGTTGTGTTGTGTTTGCCTCTTTGTGACGAATTACTGCTCTTTCTGTTGTTGTTGTTCGGTCGGGGAATGTATTTTTAAATGACCGTCAGAGAACCGACCAAAATGGAAAGATGAAGCTGCAATTCTACACAGTGTTTGTACTCCATTTTTGCTAGCCTTTTAGTGTTGAAGTTTAGGATTATCATTTTGATTGTATTATTTACTCCACTTATTCTGCTTGTAGGACATTTTGGAGACTGCACTTAGACATCACAAATTGACCTCGCTTTTCTTTCTTCTTTTTTTCGATTCTCTGGCAATGTGGCGGTATTTTACTTGTACAAGTAGTACTTTAGCATCATTATTAGTGACTCCCCTGGGGTTATAAAACACACACACACACACACACGTCGCATGCTTTTTTGTTTGCTCGTGTGCCTTTGGATGGTGGCATGAAAACCGGTTTACAATCCCAATTCAAGTAGAGGACGAGACGAGAGACGAGCGGCCATGTTCGCGCATTTCAAGCGCGAGAGCCTGCGGAAGCTGCGCATGGCGGAGGACAAGAGCCCGAAAGGAAGCATCGACGAGCCCATCGTCGACCTCATCCGCCTTATCAACGACCACTCGAACTACGTGCGTTTGCGCTGTCTGTCACCTTGTAGCTCTTGGTGTTGCTGATGGATGGATTGACGATACTCACTGGTGCTTATTGTATTGTTTTGCAGGTGACAAGCAGCTCATGCTCGGGACGCATCGCAGTCTTCTGCGGTGCGCCTGCCACCAATGCGAGTAGTAGCAGCGATGCTGCGGCTGCTGTTGACGTCTCCGCTGCCAGCGAAGAGCGCGAGGAGTCGGTGAATCTGATCACGAAGGGCGGCAAGTGGCTCTTGGCAGAGCACGCGACCATCACGATGGAGCAGCTGTCGAATGCATTGCGCTCCCCCGATGCAGTATCGACGAACAGCAACATGGTACATCGTATATGTTCATATTGGCAGATGCCATTTGCGAATCTGTCATCTAATGCTGCAATACTGCCGCTGCTCTCTCTCTCTCTCTCTCTCTCTCTCTCTCTCTCTCTCTCTCTCTCTCTCTCTCT